>CM076574.1:299210604-299402947 GCA_034641835.2 Pinus albicaulis
TGAGCTTTGTTTGCAAGCATAACTTAAAGATCCTCAACAATATCAACTAATACATGTTCAACATCAGCTAGAATATCATTGATGGCTTCTTCCGCAACATTATCTACTTCATTTTGGTCATTGTCAGCTTCTAATGGATCTTTTATGTCTGCAAATCTTACAAAGTGTCTCTTTCCAATCATTCCATATAATGGTGGCTGAGGTTCCTTTGCTTTTTCTGCCACACGTGATTCATTAAAATCCTTTTTCCTCAAACCAACTTCTTGCTTCGCATCTGGAAGGAATTCAAGAGCATTAATTCTTTGTTGAATAAATTTGCATTGCACTAGGTCTTTCTCAATGGCAATGCAATTTTTTCATTTTGGTAGGCAACATGCTAGTGTTGTACTTAATCATCAAGTACAAAAGAAATAAGCAAGAAAATTAGTATAAAGACATAAAAATAAAAAAATAAAATATTTAAATTTAAATTTGTATAATAAAACTTATCTGAACCTGAAAATAGATCCAAAACCCAATCTCCTTCATTTAACGGCGTCGCTTGGCCTGCCTTCCCAGTTGGGGGCGATTCTTGGAATCGCCCTCCGCCCAGCCGGGGGTGATTCTCGGAATCACCCTTCGCCTAGCCAAGGGTCGGAGGCAGGCCAGGCGACACCGTCGAGGGCTGCCCAGTCTGCCTCCGGCCTCCGGCTGGGCGGAGGCAGGCTAGGCAGCCCTCGATGGCGCCACCCGGCTCCTGGCTCGGCAGGGGTCCGGAGGCCAGTCGGGCGTCACCGTCGAGGGCTGTCCAGCTTGCCTCCAGCCCTCGGCTAGGCAGAGGAATCACCCTCCACCAAGCCGCGGGTCAGAGACAGGCTGGGCAGCCCTCGACGGTGCTGCCCAGCCTGCCTCCGGCCCCCGACTAGGCGGGGGGCGATTCTAAGAATCACCCCCGGTTAGGTGGAGGGAAATTCTGAGAATCACCCCTAGCTAGGCGGAGGGCGATTCCGAGAATCGCCCCCGACTGAGTCGAAATCACCCTCCACTCAGTCAGGGGCGATTCTCGGAATCGCCCTTCGCCCAGCTGGGGGCCTGAGGCAGGCTGGGCAGCGCCGTCGATTCTTGGAATCACCCTCCGCCCAGCCGAGGGTGATTCTTGGAATTTCCCTTCGCCTAGCTGGGGGCTGGAGGCAGGACAGGCGGCGTTGTCGAGGGCTACCCAGCTTGCCTCCGACCCGCGGCTGGGTGGAGGGGGAATCGCCCTCCGCCCAGTCGGGGGTCAGAGTCATGCTGGGAAGCCCTCGATGGTGCCGCCTGGACGGCCTCGAACCGCCCTCCACCCAGCCGGGGGCTAGAGGCAGGCTGGAAAGCCCTCGACGGTGCCGCCCATCCGGCCTTTGGCCCCCGGCCGGGTGGAGGGTGACTCCGAGAATCTCCCTCTGCCCAGCTGGGTGGCGCCATTGAGGGCTGCCTGCTGGGTGATTCTCGGAATCGCCCTTCGTCTAGCCGGAGGCCAGAGGCCGGCCGAATGGCGTCGTCGAGGGCTGCCCAGCTTGCCTCCAGCCCCCGGCGGGCGACAAATTAATTTTTTTTATTTTTCAAAAAAAAAAAAAAAAAAAAAAAAAAAAAAAAAAAAAAAAAAAAAACTACTATTCAATTAAAATTTTAAAATATAAAAAAACAATAAAAACAAAATTTTAAAATATAAAAAAACAATAAAAACAAATTAAAAAATATGATTTAAAAAATAAACAAACAAATAAAAAAAATATTTATTTTTTAATTTAATTTTTTTTTTTAAAATTAAAACAATTATTATTTAAAATATATATATATATATATATATAAAATTAAAATATGTTTTAAAATATAAACAAACATATATGAGAAGATTTTAATTTTTAATTTTTATTTTCTTAAAGCTAAAACAATTATAATTTAAAACATAGAAAAACAATAAAAAAAATTAAAAATATGTTTTTATATATAAACAAACAAATATATGAATAATAAAATTTTCATTTACTTGTTAATTTTTAAAATTTTTTTAAGTCATATAATTTCTCCATAATTTCAGGGTTCAGGTATTTTGAAAACTTAAGATTTAAAAATTTGAGATTTACAACTTGTCATTAAGGTTTTTATGCGCTACGAAATTTTATCTTTGATGTTATGGTTGAAAATAATTACAATTTTAGGGTTGTTTAGAGTCAAGATATTTTCTGTTTAACAACATGGATAAAAATTGTTCGAAATGATAAGCCCTTCAGACATGATTTTGTTTATATTTAATATCATCTATCAAAAAATTTAGAATTTTACGATTTTTCAAAGTCCTAATATGTTGTCTTTAATTCCATTGTTACAATGTGTCAAAAGTGTGACGCAATGTTTTTTTTTGTTATTCCAGCATCAACTTGTTTTGTTTTGAGGGTGTTTTTTCAATTATTTTTTTAAGAAACAATTTCGTTTTTAGCATAATTTTATAAAAAGGTGAAATTTGACCTTGAGAAAAAAACAAATGCATTTTGGAATACACACTTTTTGTTTCTGGGGAGTTTTTTCTTGTTTTTTGAGTCTTTTTGGGCTAGAGTTCCCATTTTGAGGTAATAGTTCCCGTTTCATCGGTAACATTGTTCAGTATGTATTTGTTTCTTTTTGTTTATTAGTAATATCCTGTTTATGTGTAATCATCTTTCAATGTTCTTATGCTTTGATGATGTGTAATGTAGTTGTCGACAGTATGCATGTTTATTCATGAATTCGTTTATGTATAACGCTCATGTATCAAACTTGATGCGCTTCCTTAATTCGCACTCCACAAATATCTACTGTTAGTCATTTTCCACTTATATCCGTTTCTTCTGAGTTCATGGGGGACAAATTCTTAAGGATATTAAGCTTGTCTTTTGCGGATTCCTCTTCCGTTCTTCCTCAGCGCCTTAACATAATTTAAAAGCCTCTACTCATTGTTTCATACTTGACCCATTTGAAAGCCATCTAGCCATTCAGCCTCTTGTGCCGTCTTGCGGCATAGGGTAATTCACAGGGATCAGACTCAAAGGTATTCTCCATTCTTGAACCACCAAAACCATTATTCTCTTATTCCATATTCTGTTAGAGGCATTCTTATAGTTGTCTACTTTTATCCTTTGATTTTAAGATGTCATAGGCACTGGTCTTTTGCAACTCAAGGCTATCTTTGGGGGAAAAAACATATTTTTGGCGCCGTAGCCGGGGATACAAATAAGGAAATATTTTCCCTAGGAGATGACATAAATTCTACCCTTCAGACAGGTGAGCAAGAAGGGTTGGGAGTTGCGTATTCCTCACCTTGGCAACTCCACTGTAAAATAGTCTTAATCAGAAGTAATCCTGGCTTTCACTAGGCCTCACACCAGATTCAGATCCACCATCTACACCCACCTCTAAATCAGATGGCTTTGCTGAGTTTCCTTTTGAACAAGTATGCCCCCTTGGCCCTCTCTCAGTCTTTAAATGATATGCTGCAAGACTATCTAGAGCGGTTGCCTCGGTTCACCAGGGAAGATAATACTTCTGCACAGAGGCATATTGAACCTTCTGCGCCTTCGCTGAGAATGTGAATGTAGAGCACTTAGATGTGGTATTAAGGCTTTTCATCCAATCCTTGGAGGGAGAAGCTTGGAAATGGTTCAAGTTTCTAACCAACAACACAGTCCACACTTGGGAAGAAATGGAAAATTTCTTTACATTGAGATGGGGAGAAAAGAGGGACCATGGATACGTTCTCACATAGTTCAATGCTCTCAAGAAGAGACAAAATGAGGATGTAACATAATTCATAAAGAGGTTCAATAAGCCCTATAACAATCTCCCTGCTGAAATAAAGCCTCCCTAAGAAGCTGCTAAGGTGGTCTTCGCAGGAGCTTTCAAACCGGAGTTTGGGTTCACCCTAAGATAAAGAAAATCCACATCTCTGGATCAGATCCAGACTGATGCATTGGAGGTAGAAGAAAATTTTTCCTCTACTGGTAAATTTAAGGGGAAGACAGAGCATGAAGCCAGAAGAAAAAGCAGGGAGGAGGCTTCTACTTCAAATCAGGGAAGGGAATCATAAGAGTGTAAAACTGAAGAAATGAATAAGTTAATCAAGAACCTTTCAAACAAGTTGATTAAGCTTGAATTGGAGGCCCAAAATTCCCCTCCTCGTCCCAACCAAATGAATCCTAACCGATGGTTTAATCCTCAATATCGGAAGCCCCCTCTACAGTTGTTGTAATGGGATAAGAAGAAACAAGAAGACCACATTCAACCTCCTTTATAATGGGAAGGAGAGTTGGAGGAATAGGTCGAGGAGGTCACAAACAACCAAGAGAATTAATTCCTCGCTTACTCTAATGATGAGGAGGGTGAACTCATCCTACAATGGGAGCAAGAAGAGAAGGAAATCCCTCCTAAAGATCAAGATATTGACGATTACTGCAGACAGTTCGTGCATTTCATGCAGGCTCAACTCCACAAGAGGTATGACCTCAAGTCCTTCAGAAAGAGAACCCGAAGGCAAGAAAAAAATGCAGGGTCAATATCAAGAGAACAAACCCCTCCTAGTCTTGCTAGTGAAGGGAAGAAGCCCTTAGAAGATTCAGCCCCTCATAAGGCCACTGCATCCACTTTCACAAAGCAAAAATCCGATCCTCCCAAAAATGAGAAGTCCACAGCTATACCCTTGAAACCACCCGACCCTCCTAAAGAGCAGTTCAAAGAAGCCAGTACAGAAAAAGGGCCCACACCCTTTAATCTCCAAGAAGAATGACCCATGGTGGTTATTGGACCGAATGTAGCAAACCAGTTCCTAGCTTATTCTGAAGAAGGGGGAGGAGAGCTTACCCTCCATGAAGAAGGGGAAGAGCTGGGGTGTGTTGAGGTATAAAAGGTGTCTTTTTAAGGTCTATTTATCCTACATTAATTATCAATCCAGGTACGATTTTTTATTTCAAGAGTGTACTCTGTTTGAGGCTGAAATTCAATCTAAGAGTAATGCCTTGTAATATGTAGTACAGTGTTCTAAATATAAGAGTAAATGGATGCTTGGAAAAGAAATCTAACTACAATAACATAAACTAAAATGCTCTGAAATCCAACTATTCACTCAGCAAACATCAATCAAGGATACAGTGGCAATAACTCATTCCTCTAGAAATTGATGCAATTGAAATCAAACTGGAACAAGACAATCAATATGGGAACGAGGAAGCAATAACCAATGTTCTCTACAGTTGACAGTCCTGCTTTAAAGCAATTAAAAGGAAATAGAAATTGAACTAAAGCTGCTAATGAAAGGAAACTAGGAAAGCTTCTCAAAACCAAACTCTTTGCAATTAATCAACTGAAATGAACAACAATGTAAATGGACAACAAACTGTAATTAAAGGAATTGAACAACAAATCTTATTTAATAAATCTGAGCAGCAAACTCTAAATGGAATCGCATGGCAAATTCTATTGAATAACAATATGTAATGGACAACAATCAAACGGAACAACAAATGAATCAAATGCTAAACAACATAGCTCTGTTAAAGCACAACAAGACGATTAATTAAGATTATTGTTAAATTAGAATGGGACGACAACACAATTCACCAATGTAACACGCCAATATCCATAAGCAATTAAACAACAAACCGATTAACTTGCAAATTGTAATAAAAACAAATATGAACTATCTCACAACAATAATAAAAAGATAAAGATACAAACAGTGGATCGATCCACCAGGGTCGGGCCCGTAGCCACCAGTAAAATGCCGCTGGGCTTTACTCCAGAGTTAAGAAATGGAATAGAAACGCATTCTTGTATTAATCAAATATGAATAGCGTTTACATCAGTTTCTCTTCGATCACGAGAGTCAAGGAATTACAGAGTTACCAAAGAAATTCAATTCATTTCCCCCAATACATAATACATGCTCTCCTTTTATAATCAGAAAGAGGAGAAATTAAATAGTAAATATGATCTCTCATAACAAGATTGGATTGTCCCCAACCAATTGATCAAAAAGAAAATATATTTCCATCAATCTTTCAACAAGAGCAAGTCGAATTTGGATTTGCAGCTGAGATAATTTGGAAGACGGCCGCAATAGTAAATCTGAAAAAATCGTGTTCAAAGAACCTTCCGTTTCTCTCAATACAGGCCGAATTTGGGCAAAACTTTCATTATAAAAGTTAATTCGGTCCGTTCTGGACAAAACCCATGTTCTGGATTTTCCAGATTCTTCTCCATTTGCCCAGAATATCAACCGCAAAACTGTCACTTCTTATTCCAGCGAATTTCTGAGTTGGAATATTGAATGATGTGCTGGAGATCAAATCTGCAATCTAGCAAATATCTTGGAGGCTAAAATGGTGAGTGCTGTTAAAATATATTAATAAACCATCATTGATAAAATTATGCATAATAATCATCAATTTATTAAAAATAAAGGAGAAGAAATAATATTTATCCATAAGAGCATAAATAATTATAAAATGGATTTATATGATAAATTATGATAAATTACATGATAAAGAAGAGTAGAAATGGATGAACTAAGTGTTAAAAAGTGGTCGTATTCGCGGCCCAACAGGGTGTTTCCTAGAGGACAACACTAAAAATCAACAACAGTATGATGATCCGGAAACAGAGGCAACTGAACTTAATGGCCTAGATCCACAAGAATAGCCTCAACAAGCAGTGTTTCCTTCAGATATTAAATACCAATCAGAGTTGCATGATGAAGACTATCCCTCTAATTCTCTTTCAGGTTGCACCTTATCTCAATTTACAACCCTTGAAGAAAATCATAAGAGTTCTGAATCATTATTTTCTTTCTTGGATGTTAATGAAGTAGTACATCACATTGTTACCAATCATGTTCCTCCACCCGAAATTAACGAGAATTTGCAGCAAACTTGAAAGCTTCTGTGTGACAAAGAGAAAGATAAAAAGCACTCAGATCACTTGACTAGCGTGGATAGTGAGGAAAGGAAATTGGTTCCCTTGCTATTGAAAGAGAATCATTTTCAACACACAAGCAAAGCAGCAATTTGGAATGAGGTTTGCTTTCATGTTACAAATATTTTAGAAGATATTATGTTGCATGTTTACCATGTTCCTTTGGTCAGTACATTACAGTGATCTGTTAAGGAAGAAGATGATGTATGTATCAGGATGTTTGTCCTACCATGGCAAGGTAAAGTAAAAAATTGGTTTGAGAATCTTCTAGCTGATAGCATGAGCAATTTTCATCAATTCATGCAAGTTTTCCTAGGTCGATGGGTAATCATGGGAAATGTCTTTCTTATCATAGAAGAATATGGACATTTAAAAAGGCAGCCTGGGAGACAGTATAGTATCTTTCATTCAAGATCAATAAGGTGTATCATTCTATGCATGTTGATATAAGGCCACCCCCAGGAGTAGCCCTCTGGAACTACCCAAATTCCTTTAATCTAGGGATGGCATTCCAAATAAGAGAAAGGGACACTGCAACCCTTGAAGAGATGCAAAATGTTGCAGTTGATATAGAAGTAAACCTGCTGAACAGAGAGGAAAAGTTTAAAACAAAGGAAGAATTGATCCAGTTTGATTCTTTACCCTTATGCCTTAACTCATCAGATATAATGCAAACATTTTTTGAGTTGTTTGAATACATGGAGAACACATGTGCAGTACCAAGTTGTGAGGTTGGATCGATTGGATCAAAATATTCAAAAATAGGTCAAATGTATCTGGATCCAGTGGCTATCTATATTGAAAAATTATTCATCACAAGGCCACCATACCTTTCCAGCATTTTTGTTGTTGTTCAAGTTTACCAAGCTCCTTACAAATAAGATCATGCTGAGAATTCCTATCAAATACCATTGGCAGGTTTGTTCCCGAGTTTGGTGAAAAATAGTGAAAGAACAAATTTATTAGAGTAGTTGCTTGCCTGGTTACACTGGCATTATTGTATCATTTAGAATAGCAGTAATTCCAGCAAACTAGGGTAGGTAGGTGTGCAAATAAGCTCAGTGCTATGAGCATCTTTCCAGTTTATTTTCAGATTGCTTTGCAATTTTTAGTTCAAGTGTGTTTCAGTTTCTAGTTTCAACATAGTTCAGATTTAAGCATTCAATATTTTCAAGGTGCAATAGTGAATTCTGTTTTATATAGTTGACAGTGCACAACTCAGTTGTAGTTTCAATTTAGGCTTACAGTATGCATTTGCGACTCCATGTTCCCAATAAAGCACATGCATTTAGGCTTGCAGGTTCTCAACGCACTTAGAACAACACGTTTCCCCCAAATGGAGCCAATGCTGGCCTATGACCGCACTCAACATGGAGAAGTGATCCCTATAAGGAAATCACAGGGCATAAGTGTGAATATTTAAGGGGAAGGCCAAGAAATTCAAGCGCAGGTCAGGCGGAAAGCCCCACAGTCAAAAGAGAAAAGTGTCGCGGTCAAGGTAATATGATCCAAAGTTGTGTTAATTTCCGCATCCCATAAACCGTTACATATACTATATATTACATATAATATGTGTAATATCATTTACCGCACTTAAACCCCTTACCTACATCGCATCGGCATTTCACAATATCCATCACATATCATATATCTGACCGCGAGCCATCCTTGCCACGTCATCTTCCACTTTCTGCTCATCGTACTTCGCTTCCTGTAGATCATAACATTCGACCTTCGCTTGTTATCACTAAACATCCCCGCTTGCGATCTGCGATGTACGGGCCGTCCCACTTCCAGCACGCCATGTTATTTCCCCGCTCACCGCACATCACTCCCTGTGATATATACCTCTTGCCTTCCGCTGCTCACAACTAAACCTTGCGATCTGCAATGTGCGGGCGACCCCCACCTCCATTTTCCATGTCACCTTCTGTTCGCAGAAATCACACTTCACTCCCCACAAATTATAGCGTTTACCCCTCCGCCTCTCACATGTAAACCTTGCAATTTGCGATGTGCGGATGGTCCCACCTCTGTATGCCATGTCACCTTCACTCCTTTGCCCATCGCACTTCGCACATCACAATTCTTAATGTTTACCCTTCGTTGCTCATATATAAAACCTTCGATTTGCGATATGCGATATGAGATATGAGTTTGGGTCCCACCGCCTTGCCACACCATCAGTAGCCCTTCCACAACTTTTGTTCCGCTCCTTTCAGTGTTAATGAGCCCTGCTAACTCCACTATCGTTTCTGCCATCCTCCCCTCATCTCCACTCCATATAATTAAAACACAAACATGGGATTTTGGCGGAACAACACAGGTATTGTTTATTCAGTTGATCTAGGAAATCTCCGCTAAAGAGTGAGGCATGCGCAACACAGTTGGCCATTTCATTACGGTTAAAATGAATAATGAGAATTAGAGAGTGGAGGCCTTTCACAACAGATGAAATAAAGTTGTGGAAACCAGACTACCCACCTGTTCACGGTCACTGCTTGCCGTCCCCATGAAGGATTCCAGGATTTTGCCTACGCAGCTCATCATTTTGTTTCTTTTTACTTTTTGATTATGATGTTTGCTGGTGAAATCCTGATTTCACCTGATTCTATTTTTATTTTCTGTTACAGGAGTGATTGCTTGATGCACACTCTGCTAGTTTGTTAGGATATTTTGGTTTTCACATGTGTGGTTTGATCATGAAATATTTTTCGATCATAAACCTTGAAGGAGAACTCTATATTTAGTGAGTTCTAAGATGAAAGAAGGGTTATAAATTTTGGAGAATTTTGTTGTAGTTCTGTATAATTGTGCTCCCTGTGCTCTGAGATACATATTTGGGAGAGCCGTTTTGAACTTAATATGATACAAGGTTTTTTATTTGGATTCCAGATGGGGCAATGAGTAGTATGTATCTGTTTCATCTATTTCTCTTTGTTTATCAGGAATCTCCTGTTTATGTGTTGTCATCTTTCAATGTTCTGCTACTTTGATGATTTGTGTAATGTAGCTGCCAACAGTATGCATTTTTATTCATGAATTTTTTTATGTATAATGCTCATGTATCAAACTTGTTGCACTTCCTTAATTCATGCTCCACAAATCTCTATTGTTAGTCATTTTCCACTTACATATGTTTCCTTTGAGTTCACAAGGGACAGATTCTTAAGGATAGTAACCCTGTCTTTTGCAGATTCCTCCTCTGTTCTTCCTCAGCACCTTTACATAATTTGAAAGCCTCTGCTCATTTTTTAATACTCGGCCCATTTGAAATCCATCCGACCATTCAGCCTCTTGAGCCCTCTTGCAGCATATGGTAATTCACAGGGATCAGAATCAAAGTTCTTCTCCATTCTTGAACCACCAAAACCATTATTCTCTTATTCCATATTATGTCAGAGGCATTCTTATAGTTGTCTACTTTTAACCTATGATTTTAAGATGTCCAAGGCACTGGTATTTTGAAACTCAAGTCTATCTCTAGGGGCTACAACACCCCCAAGCAGACCATGGGTCGTATCCCAGATGAACCCTGGAACCATTCCCTATCTTCCACGTCGGGTCTAATGTCACCAAAAAAAAGGAATTTAGTACTGCCTTCCAAACCACTGATATGTTTTTTCTAGGCCTACCCTGAAGCCTCACCCAATCTTCTAAGGAGTGTGGAGCAATATAATTTTGAATGACCAACTTTGTCTAGAAACTGAGTGGATAGGAGCCTCCAACCACACTTTGCAGCAAGGGATTTTGAAAACATAAAAATATTTATGAGCCCCCACCCACCGACAACTTTGGGATTGCCAATCGACTCCATGGAAGGACAAAATGATCCTAAGAACCTTCCCATTAAAACTAAAAACAGTTTCTCCTATATTTCTCTAGGACTTCCTTAGGAATCCAAGCTTAGAGGCATCCAGTAAACTTGGTATGGCTTTAAGAACATATTTGACTAGTACCAGCCTACCAGCTCTAGAAAGACACCTGAAGCTCCAGTTAGAGAGTCTTTTTTCCAGCTTTGCCAACAACCACAACCAATCTTCTTTTTTATAACAATTTGGTTTCATGTGGAAACCCAAATATTTAAGGCCTAAATCTAGCTCTAAAATCGCGAAAATAAAGATAGATAAAAAAAATCGAAGATTTTCTTTCATTTATCACCATACCCCTCACTATCCCAAATAAAGATAGAATCTCCGACAATTTTTGCAATCTCTAGTTGAGCCATTGCAAAAAATAAGGATGTTGTCAACAAATAGAAAATGTGTGATCACCCAAAACTGTGCAAGCACTAGGACTTGAAATTCCCTTCTCTTGTTGGCCTCTTTTATCACGAGACTAAGTCCTTCTGCTACTAGCAAAAAGAGGAGGGGTGACAAGGGGAAACCTTGACACAATCCTTGCAGAGCATGAAAAAACTGCGAAGTTGATCCATTTGTCACAGATAACAAAAGAAACAAAAGTCAAACAACTCATTATCCACTTAATGAAAGGAATATCAAAGCCAACATGATTGAGAAGAAGTCTGATGAAAGACCAATTTACATGATCATAAGCCTTTGAGAGGTCAATTTTAAACATAACACCCTTGAGCTTCATAGTTTTAATGCTAAGTAAACCCTCCCGTGTGACCCCAAAGGCTTCATGAATTTGTCTCCCGACAAGAAACCCAAATTGTTCATGAGAAATTTCCTTAGAAAGGATTGGCTTGATTCTTTGAGAAATCACCTTTTTTATGACCTTATACACACAATTGCAAAGGGAGATTGGTCGAAATCTTACTTTTTGGATATTGTGGTAGCATCCTACAAGTGTTCTAGCCTTTAAGGTGTCAGAGAGGCTAAGGAGCATGAGATCTCCAATACCCAGAAATGGTTTCGTGAGATATGACTCCAAACATCTTAATTAAATTAATTGACTGAATAATTAAAAATTTCCCAAGATTAATTTAGGAAAACTAGTTAATTAAAGTGTATTAATTAAGTAATCAACTTTTTCTCTAGATACTTCTCAAAAGTGATTTGACAGAGTCTAAGATGATATGATCCATCGATCACGATTAGATCTTGGCCATTGGTGCTCTAGCGAGGAAATTACAAAAGCAAGTCGATGGGGCTTAGAGAAGACACATCAAATGAGTAAGAGAGAAAGGCAGTGCGGATTTCCCAGTGTACAGCGTTTAGTGAGGGAAGAGTTCGAGCCAACAAAGCATCAATGAGAGGATCAACAAAAATTGGAGAGAGGGTTTCTAGGGGAGATTTCCACACATAAAATGCAGAGGCTGAATTCACCAATGGGAAGGTCATGCGAGTTTCTCCAATGCACAAATCTGGCTAGCATATCACTTTTTCAATGGTCAGGAATCAATTATGGAGGTCAAAGTGAGTTGTGTAGTGCAAGTGTAGGATCAAAAAAACCTTAGTTTCCAAATAGTGTGTATTTCCCGTAACAATGTTTCCAATAATTTCTCAGAGATTTCCAATTTTTCCAGCTAAGGGAGAGGAGATCGAAATTCTAGCAGTAGCAGGCGAATTTTGTAGTGTGAATTAGGTAGTCCAGTAGTACGAGTTTCCAGAAGAGGATTTGATTAGTTGTTGGAGTCTGGATCAATGTTCGTAAGGCAGAGTGAATTTCTTCCAGAGGCGGAGGGAGGATAAATGTCTCACCTGAAGGAAGATTCAGGCCTGTACAAATTTCTAGAGGCCAGATCTACACATTCCATGAGGAGTGCGAGTAGTCGAAAAAGCCAAATCCAGTTGCTAGAGAAAAAGGGTGTTCCAGTTCATTAACCTCCAACATACTTGAGTTTTGAAGAGATGGCCACAACAGGTCTCAGGGATCAAGACAGACTTGATGAAGCTTCTAAATTTGGCATATGGAAGGCTAGAATGCAATTATTGTTGGATGAGCATGGTCTGAAAGAGTTCATGAAAAACGTCATGGTAGAGCTAGTAGATCCACAATAGTTGGCTACCTTCAAGAAAGAAATGGCCAAAGCTAAGAGTATGGTCCTAGATGGGGTTTGGGATCACATAGTCTTGCATATTGCATATAAGAATATGACAAAGCACATGTGGGATTTCATCATAAAATTGTATGAGAATCCCATAGAATCGTAAAATGATTCTCAAGGAGAATTTGAAGGACACCAAGATGTAAAAGGGAAAAAGTGTTACATCCTATCTCACTAGAATTCAAAAGGTCAAATTTGAACTTGAGGCAGTGGGAGAGAAACTTGAAGAAGGTGAGATAGTGTGGAAAAATCTCAACGACTTCACCAAGGAGTGGCATACTTTCATCCAATTTATTTCTAGGCGAGATACACTACCTGGAGGGGATCATCCGTGGAGTGAATTCACTCAGGTGGAGTTCAGGCTCAATCTTGCAACAAGTACTATCAACAACAACATAAAGGGACTAAAGGAGGACAAGGACAAGGAGAGCGTAGCTCTTGCAAGTAAGGGAAAGGCGAAGAAGGGTCCTAATTAGGGACAAGGCTCAATGGGAGGAGAGAAGAAGAAGAAAGACCTGTTGAAGGTCAAGTGCTTCGGATGTGGTGAATTTGGTCACTATGTTTCCCAGTGTTCGAAGAGAAATGACCAGAAGGGGGAGCAGACAAAAAATTTAGCAGAGATTGATGAGCTGACTACCAGATTGGAGGAGTTTGCACTGATAGTTGCAATACCTACAGGTGGAGGAGGGGCTCGATACTTTAGTGTGTCAAGTTGGGCAGGGTCTAGTGCAGTTGCAAGATGGAGGATACTTGGATCAATTCCAACTGTTGCAATAGGACCATCACCCTTACACAAAATTATATGATACAGTAGTAGAGATCTGGGCAGCAGTAGAGCTATTTGTATTCGGCTTCGAGAGACAACAAGTAACATTAGTTGTAGTAGCATAGGGAGTGTGAATTGCTCTGTTGCAGGATGCAAATTCAGTTCCAGCCAGATTGATTTCCCACTAAGATATCGAGACTTAGAGGAGTCTAGATTCGCAGGGAGTAAAACCCATGGAAGCTTAAATATTTAGCATATTTAGGTTTCGAGATATTTCCCACTATTGCAGTAGTTGCAGCAACAATGCAGGATCAATGACAGAGCAGTAGTAGTAGCGATGTGAGGAGGAGAAGAGTATGCGAAGTAGTTGATGGACAATGTTTACCAGTCTGCTTCTTCAAAATGATTTCCAGTGACAAGAAGTCAGATCAACATGAGATGTGAAGAAAGGATGTGTAACATATGTCTGACATCAACGATGTGGTCAGTCCAGCTACAGGTTGTAGAGGAGCGAAGATGTGAAGAGAACACCTTCCTCGCTAAGATGGAGTGTTATTTTTTAGATATTTTGGTAGCATTAGACAAGTGTTCTTGTCTCTAAGGTGTCAGAGAGGCTAAGGAACATGAGATCTCCAATACCCAAAAATGGTTTCGTGAGATATGACTTTGAAACACCTTAATTAAATCAAATGACTGGATAATTAAAATTTCCTAAGTCCAACTTAGGAAAAAATGTTAATTAAAGTGTATTAATTAAGGAAATTAACTTTTGCTCTAGATACTTCTCAAAAATGATTTGACAGAGTCTAAGATGATTTGATCCATTGATTATGATTAGATCTTGGCCATTGGTTTCCCAATGAGAGAATAATAAGAGCAAGTTGATGGGGCTTGGACAAGACACATTGAATGAGCAAGAGAGTAGGGTAGTGCTAAATTTCCAGTGTGCAACATTCAACGAGGGAAGAGTTCAAGCCAACAAAGCATTAGTGAGAGGATCAACAAAAAATGGAGAGAGGGTTTCCAGGGGAGATTTCCATAAATTTTTTCATAGTCTGATTTCACTAGAAGGAAGGCCCGAGTTTCTCTAATGCATAGATCTGGGTAGCAGATTTCTTTTCCAGTAGCCAAGAATCAATTCTATAGGTCAGAGCGAGTTTCCTAGTGTGAGTGGAAGATCACCAAAGGAGTGCAGGATTAACAGAATTTCAGTTTATAACTAGTGCGTATTTCCCGCAACATCGTTTTTTGTGCACATTTACTAGAGGAGGCCAAGTTTGATTTTGCAAAGGAAACATAGGGTTTCTAAGTCGATCTACCAGTTGGAGTGGTGAAATTTTTCCGGAGCTTTTCCAGTATTTGGGAAGGAAATCTACATATTCTCTAATTTGTTGAAGATAATAAAATATAAACCATCATTTGCTGCACCGGTTTCCCTTCGACATTTTTCCATGGATGTTAGTCCAAAACATTGGTGTCATTTTTATGTGTGTGCATCTATTTCTCAGTTCTTGATTTTCTTTCCGCAACATTTATTTTAATTGTGAAGATTGCAGTAGTGAGTTAATTGTTATTTGTCATTAATTAATTAAAATAAGACAAATAAACTACATTAGTTAGAAGAATAGTTTCCAGTTTATTGCAATCGTGGATTTTTCACATGGTACCAAAGCAATGTTGATTATATTTGATGCTCAAATGTGAAAGCATAAGAAATTGCGTAGATTCGGAGGGAGATCTGAAGCACTTTCTTCATATTTGTGCAGGTCAACCAAACAATATGTATAACAGAGAGGAAAAGTTTGATTTCCAGATCCATCCTAGTGGAAAATTGCGAATTTCATAAGATCTGTATTAACAGGTAGTAGATTTGCTGGAGAGAGGGTTTCAATGATCATATCGATGATTTTGCAGTGAAGATTTATCAGACCCGGGCTCAAAAATTTGCAGCAGAGGATTACAGTTGCAAATATGCTTTGGGAAGGAAGAAAAAAGCACACAGGAGGAATTTCCAACAATTTCTCAGAGATTTCTAATTTTATAGCTAAGGGAGAGGAGATCGAAATTCCAATAGTAGGAGGCCAAATTCTGCACTGCGAATTAGCCAGTCCAATAGTGCGAGCCACCGAAAGAGGATTCGGTCATTTGTCAGAGTCCGGATTAGTGTCTGGAAGGTAGAGAAAATTTCTACCAGAGGAAGAGGGAGGTAAAAATATCACCTGAAGGAAGATTCAAGGTTGTACAAATTTCCAGAGGCCATATATGTGCATTCCAGGAGGAGTGCGAGTAGTAGAAGAAGCCAGATCCAATTGTCAGAAGGAGAAAATGGAGTTCCAGTTCATTCACCTCCAACGTACTTGATTTTCACAAAGATGGCCACAACAAGTCTCAGGGATCAAGATAGACTAGACGAAGCATCTAACTTTTGCATATGGAATGCCATAATGCAATTCTTGTTGGATGAGCATGGTCTGAAGGAGTTCAATGTGAAAATTCCTAAATGGAATTCCTACTGCAACAAATGATATTATTTCTTCTACTTATTAATTTAGAAATAAGTTATTTACAGTGTTACACAGTAAATATCAAAATAAATTCTACTGCAACCTTCACAATTAAAAATAATGTGGAAATTAAATGCGAGAAAAAATACTAGGTCAAGTACAATCACAATGATACTGTTATTTTTGGACAATCATCCCGGAAAAACCCATTGTGGGAAAAACGGTGCAAGATGAGGGTTTCTTTATTATTCTTCAACAAAATCTCATGTAAAAGATAAAAAAAATAGAATAGAAGAAGAATCACTGAGAGAAATTTTACAGACAAATTTCTCACGCTCCACAGTGAATTTATGACCCCGGAGAGGACCTGCTACCCTCACACTAGCCCCACTGCACCACCCTCTATGCAGTGACTACGCAGTTCCTACATCACTGCCTATACACTAGTGTTCCACATCCCTCCTTTGTGCTGCTTCTTCTAGTTTGTTCCTGCACTCTCGACTATTGTCGATACCCTCTCTCTTCTATCTGCGACTCTCCCTCTAATTTGTTTCTCTTGCCAAACTTCAGCTAGTGAGAAAATTGATCTGCTCGGGCAACTGAGTATTTGTTAGCCTCTCTCATAAAACAATTATAAATTCAAAATAAAATAATAAATTAAATATTAAAAGTTATGAATTTATGCCTAACTCTCTAGATTGGGTTGTTCCTCTAAGTTAGGATTTAGTTTAGGTAGCTCCTAGATTGGTGTGTGTATGGTTGAGAAATTGTCTCAACCAAAATGTCCAAGATAGAACACACTATCTTGAGACACAATCTCATCATCTATTTAATTGTAATATTACATTCTTTTGATAATGAGAAATTAATGGGAGCGTGACGCTGAGTGCGTAACGTAGTATGAGCCGATGCGGTCAAAGCTGGAGAAAGTGTCCATCACTCTGGTGCATTTGTGTGCCATGAGGAAACTGCGAGTCGAAGCATTGAAACATTAAAGTCATCAACCATCTTGAGCCGTGGAGCATTGGGGTATCATAGTATGAGAACTATGGAAATTGTTTTTATGACCACACATGAAGAGAACTGTGAGGTTGTGTTAATGAAGAAGGAAGAGAACGCACATGAAGAGAACTGTGAGGTTGTGTTAATGAAGAAGGAAGAGAACGTGCGAGAAGCCGTGAAGCATATGGGGAGAATTTTAGCGTCCATTACAAAGAAGATCGAGTGATGGATACAACATAAAGGAATGAAGAAGCTATGGCTGATATGTGTGGAGCTGTATGAAGCAAAGTTTAACATGAATATGTGGCAAGTGAGGAGGAACCAACACTAAGCCGAGTCAGGGATCTTGAATCTGGCATAAGGTATTAAAATTTACGATGTTGACTTAAATATTGGGGCTGGAGCTACATTATGGATATTGTAAGTATGTTGCAAGATTTTTTTATTGTGTTTGAGCAATTGAATTAGTTCCAACCATTGAGTAGAATTCCCAGGGTTTGGAATTGATGAATGCTAGTCTGCGTTGAATAATTTAAACTAGAAGCTCCCAAGAAATTGTGGTCAATTTGTGTGACTTGAATAATTTAAACTAGAAGCTCCCAATAAATTGTGGCCATGGAGCCATTCTAGAAAATTGTGTAGTTGTTGAGTCATCTTGAGCCATAGAGTGTGGATCCATCTAACCCTCCTAAAACTTGTAAACATGGTTGAGCATGTAGCAGAAAGGAGCTTGTTCTCATTGGAGCTCTGTTAAAAATATTTTATTTTTGAAAATTTTAAAGCTATCAATTCTTGAGAAGCGGTTCAAGGGTATATTTGAGACACAAATTGCAGGAGATCAACGCTCGAAGGAATAATAATTCATTTACACGAGCCACCATTTTTGAAGCTGAATAATTTGTGAAGAAAGCTTAAATTTCTACGTCCATTGAAGACCTGTGTGTGTAGTGATAAGGAGTGACCATCCCAACAACACAGATCTGCATCCCCTCAATTTGGGATCCGCCATATAATCCTCTGAGATCTGCAGTTATAAAGGAGGAAAAATTGCATATTAGTTGATTGCATATCACAGTGAAGTCATTTGGTGCAATTCGACACTGGTAAGATTTAAGAATTTTTTTTTAATCACCATTTCCTCAAACTATGTGAAAGCTACGTTGATGATGGAAATGTTATGAAAACCCAAAAACCATTCCATGTACTGAAATCCTCGCTGTCGGTGAGGACGAATGGCCGCAAAAAACTTTTAACAATCTAATAAATGGCCCTCACTTTTCTGGTTGCTGTCAAAGTGCTGGGGTAGATCGGACAACTCTGCTGAGAGAAATTGAAAGGGAAATATCAACACCTGTTTTGGCCTAGAGGGAAATAAAAAGGTTTGTATGTAGGTTTTTCCATCTTTTGATCACTGGTTCTGGCTTCCTTTATGTCCCACCCATCGATATGCTGAAAAACACCCATCGATGTCTGGAAGTGGTTGGTTTTACTCGACCAAGGTTCGCATCGCATCGCTGTCATTTGAGTTGAGTCCAGCTCCACCGAGATCAACTACTGTGACACAATGAACATTGCAATGAGGACCTTCGTAACCTGATCTTCCTCATAATCTGACCCTCCTTCATATCCCATTCCTTCTCCATTACGAAACCCATATTTTTACAAACGCTTCTTCTACTGGTTTTGCCTCCCCGCTGACTCTGACTCTACTTTCCGTTTGTCCAGTTTTGGATACCAACTTTGTGCATTTATCACTGTTGATGGAATTTGCGGTGCACTCGATCCTTGATTAGTGCCATAGAGAGAGTTGAAGGTAATTTGGGCTATGACGACGATTATGGAAGTGGTGCTGATGATTATTAAGAGTAGTAAGATATAGAGGACATAAGTTGGAAATGTTTTTCTGATTTGTGTTTTCTGGTTCCTTAAATGATTCTGCAGCTGATTGGTGTTTTTTTCTAGAAACATATATTTGTTTTCATTTATTTTGGGATGCGATTCTGAATAACTTATGGAAAAGTATTAGTTTCTTATTCATACAGTATTTGAAAGCATGGTGTAGTTTCTTCTGGCCGTGAAATGGCACAATTGCGGTATTGCTGGACCAGATCTGAAAAATTTTAAACCAGTAATCAATCATTGAATGCTCTCCTCTAAGTGCGATTGCGGCATCAACATATTGTTTTTTCTATTCCTGGTACGCAGACACCGCCCGGAACTAGAGTATGAGCAGAGGCTTTGTGGAGGGCACCAATAAACTGCAAGTTCCAACAGATTCTCAGACTCACCCAGACTCACAAAGTTTGAAGAGATGTATCACTGGTTTAGTGTCAAATGTCAACTTTGTGGCGACCATTGTTCTTTGCACCTATAGACCTAAATTTCATTACATGCGTTTCATTTTAATCCAAGGTGAATCCCATTGAGGAGCTGCATGTATTTTTGGCGGGAACAACGAAGGTCATTTGGAGGAAATCGGAATATCAGAAATGGTTGTGCTTTCATTCACTTTTTTTAAGTGAACGTAAAATTCCGTTTTTTCTTAATTGACATCACCAAGTAAATATTTTTTTTAAAGGTTTAAACAAGGGATTTAAAACGTAGTGGAAAGGTAGTATACCTTTTTTGAAATAAGTGGAGGCATTTTTTAATGAAAGGGAGGTAAAAGGTAATGGAGAGGTAGTATACTTTTTTTTGAAATAATTTGTCTTTTTGGGTTATACAGTTGTTTTCTTTTAACATTGGAGTTAAGAAGTTAGTAAATATTTTTTTTTGGGGGGAGATAAATGATCATAGAATTTTTTGGATGATATACAAGTGCATTAATTTTTTTATTGAGATAAGGTGTGGAGAAATAAGGTGTTACTTCTTTTTTTTATTTTTGGAGAGATAAGGAGTATTTGTGATTTTTTGGAGTGATAAGTGTGAAAATTTTGATATTTAATTTTGGGAGATATAAGTGATCATAGATATTTTTGGAATGATAAGGTAATATTATTTTTGTTATTTGGAAGTGATAATATTGCCTTTGTTGTAAATCGTGGGAGTGATAAGGTTGTCACTGAAGTAAATTGTTGTTTGAAAAAGGGTTCGAACAAGAAACATATTTTAATTAGAAAATTTTCTCTTGGATGGAAGAGCTCATTGTAACTTGATTGATAAACAGATTGGTTTTTGGTGATTGTATCCTAGATACGCCCGAAATTGAATAAGGGGATCTTAGGTACACCATGTGTGTGTTTATGATGGCGCGTTTTTTTATGGCTTCATGATGTTTCTTATGATTTGTGTCTAGTTTTGACACATAAATGATCTCATTTAACACACACATAAAGTTCAATGCAAGCAAGCACAACACTTGTAACGAAGTAGCTGCAAGGAAGGATAATTAAACTCAACACATGCATTTGCGCCACTACAACACATAATCAAAGATTGTCAACATCAACATTCTACCTCAACAAGCAAATTCACTCAATACAATCAAGTTCATGAATCCAGAAACTCCAGCGTTTCAAGCAAAGTCTACATCAACATTCTTGCACATAAATTTAAGAACTTTTAATCTGAGTTGGATTGTAAGGGTGCACTCTCGGTTGAAACCGACACCGCAGTTTTGAATTGATAAGAAGTCAAGAGCATCAATTCTCTTCCAGTAAGTCAAATTAAGACAAGCGAATTCCTTGTTTTATGTGAGTCATTAAAATCTTTGTAAGATTTTTTGGGTGCATTTTCGACAGTGTTCAACACCCTTCCTTTAAAGCACAATCAAGTGAGTACTTCAAGTATGCGAGTTTTAACTCTAAAACAAACAAAAAAACAAGTTCACCTCTCCTACAAGCGAGCGTGAGTATTCATTCAAGAAATTTCCATCAAGTCAGTACAAAGTTCACAACATCAAGCGAGCCAGTGTGAAGTTCATTGCAACAACAATCAAAGAAATCAAGCAAGTTCAACTCTAATGCAAGTCAATGTACTATTCAAAAAACACTCAAGCAAGTTGAAATCTACAACAAGCGAGCATGAGTTCCATTGAACTTGAACAAGAGAAACAAGTGTCACCAAGCAAGAGATCAAGCAAATTTCGAAGTACGCGAGCGTGATAAACTCAATCGAGTGAGCCAGTACAAGAAAGCATGTTATTCAAGAAACAAAGCAAGAGAGTGTGGAATTAACATCAAGCGAGCACATTCAATCCACCAAAGTTAAAATCAAGTGAGACAGTTCAAGACAAGCGAGCCTGAATTTAAGCGAGCGAGTTCACATGGCGCAACACATCCAGTTGTTACAAATTCTTCATAATTTGATCCTCTCAAGTGATGAAGACATGGTGCAAATCAACAAAGTAACTCTTGCTAATATTTCACGACATCTACAACAGACAAATGAAAAGATTGAGTTCCTTCAACTGGAGTCGCAACTACAAAGAAATGAGTTGCAAGAGAAGAGTGATGCTTCCGAGTCTTTGAACCATCCAGATGATAAGTCATTCATCCAAACAGATTCAAGTGTCGAAGTTGTTCAACTTTCTTCCAAGCCAATCATCAAGTCATGGGAAGAAATCCAAAGTAACATAAATCGACGAGGCTTAGGATATGTCAAAGATGACGCCAACTTTCATATCCCAGATTATTCAAAGCCCATTAAGTTCGTCAATGTAGGATTTCTTGAACATATCACCTCAGCATGTTCTGATAAAGTTGCAGACAAACAGAAATGCATGCAAACAGAAGTTGCAGTCAAACCAAAATGTCCTCATTGTCATAGAACCACTCATATGGAAGATCAGTGTTTTGATATCCATCCTTATTGTCATTGTGGTAAGCCAAATCATTCATCAGAGAAATGCTACAACCAACAACAATTAGCCAGATTGAAGATAAATTATGAATGGATTGATCCTTGGAAATGGTCATCCATAGTCAAAAGATTGTATCAGTTATACAACCAAATACAATCACACCTAGTGTAGCCAACAGTGAAAAGAAGATGGTACTCTCATGCAGTTGAATGGGGGAGTACACTAGTGCAACATTCCTACACCTGAAGGGTATGTTATGTGTGTTTTATATTTTTTTTTGAGTGATTTGATTTCCAACAATATCTGCCTGGTGTATCTTTCAAGTGCCTATCAAGTTCCTTCTTATAATCTTCTCGTTGAAATTTCAATGGCCCAAATTAGATCCTAATCAATGGCTCAGATCATCTTGACTCGATCTTTGTCTTCTTCTAGAATATTTGCACCTAGTCTAATTAATACCCTTTAATTATTTTAATTTCCTAAGTTTAGACTTAGTTATCCATTAAAAATAATTAATTATTTTAATTAAACTATCTCTGGCCCAAAACGATTTCTGGGTTTTGTGGAATGCATATGTCCTAGCCTCCCTGCAAAATCTTGAGGCTAGATCAAATTCGATGCTACCAAAAATGAACACTCCCTATTAGCGAGGAATGTGCTCTAATAATGCAACCTACAGAAGCATCGCCTTGACTCTGTATCATCACCCTTTGCGTTGCTGATGTCTGATATCACTTCCCACCAACTACTGCGCAAATGAAGCATTTGTGTTGCTGTTGACCCTGCATATAGCTGCCAACTATTGCAACTGCACTGCAACTCCCTCTCATCTACTGCTGCTACAATTGAGAAACCATCAGTTTCTACTACTGAAATAGGTTCTCTACCATACCCATCGACTCCCTGAACTGGAGGAACTTAGCTCTTCCTATAGCCTTTATGAGTACGTCTGCTACCTGATCTCCCGTGGGGAAATATTGAAGTTGTAATGCCCCACACTGAACACAATATCTAATAAAGTGAGATATTACATTTATGTGTTTTGACCATTCATGAAATATTGGATTCTCAGAGAGTTTGGTACAACTTTTATTATCACAGTAAACACTGGTCGCTTCCGTCCTCTTCTTGAACAAAATCACAAGCACATTTCTAAGCCATACAGCTTCGCACGTTGCTGTGTTGGCTACCATATATTCTGCTTCCGCTGAGCTCAAAGCTACTGATTTTCTGCTTTCTGCTACACCAAGAGATCATTCCTGATCCAACATTGAAGCAATACCTAGAGGTACTTTTTTGGTCTACTGAACTACCTGCCCATCCTGCATTTGTGAATCCTCTTAATCTGACATCATCTCCTTGAGTGTATTTGAACCCATATCCAATTGTCCCACGCACATATCTAAGAATGTGTCTAGTTGCTACCCAATATACCCTTTTCGGTTACACTATGAACTGACTAAGGGTGTTGACATCGAAGCAAATTTCTGGCCTAGTGTTGACTAGATACATGAGTGACCTAATGAGTTGTCTGTACAAGGTGGGGTCCACTTCCTTGTCTCTTGATGCATCTATTTTCTTCTAGTTGGTGATCATAAGCATTTCCATGGGTTAACAATCCTGCATTCTGAATCTCTTCGGAACCTCTGTAGCATATCTTCCTTGCCCAAGGAATATCTCCCCATTTTTCTGCCAAAATCCCAACCCTAGAAAATAATGCATCAACCCCATATCCTTCATTTTGAATTCTGCTTCAAGATTCTTCTTGTAGTCGTTTATGAGCCCTGATGACCCTGCTAGAAATAAGTCATCTACATATAATACCAGAATAAGTGGCTCATAGTAGAGATTGGGATCAAAATCACTCTTAATGAATCCCAACTTCTGCAAGTAACTATCAATATGACCATACCACGCTCTAGGTGTCTGCTTGAGCCCATACAGGGCTTTATTTAACCTATTTTCATGAGTCTCGAAGCCTTCAGGCTGTTCTATATACACCTCTTCTTCTATCACCTCATTCAAGAATGTTGTCTTGACATCCATTTGGTGAATCTCCAATCCCATCTGAGTTGTTAGGGATATAATGGATTTGATAGAGGTATATTTGGCTACTGGGGTGAAGGTCTCCTCATATTCTATTCCTTCCTTTTGTGCGTACCCCTTTTCCACGATCTTAGCCTTCTACTTCTTGTTGTATTATTAAACCCCCCCCCCCCCCCCCCAACATTTATTTTATAATAGTTAATATTGTAGCAATAAATCGTTAGGGGAATTTTGAGGTCTAAAATGGGTCTCCTAAGGAAATAATAAAATAGTATCTAAACCATAAAATAATATTTATGAATTTGCATTTTACTTTTTGCACCAAAATCCATGTAACCATGGTTAAATTCAATTGAAAAGATGTACCAAAATAAAATTAATAAAAAAATTGTATTGATATGACTATAAATAAGAATGAGTTTTTTCAAGAAAATGTCATTATCATTGAATAAATAATGCGTTTGTCCTTTGTACTTAAATAACTTAAAATAAGTTATAAATATAAATTCATAAATTCTTAATTATTTAATATACTATTACTTAAAATTTATATTATTTAAATTATATAATAACAAGTAATTAATATACTATATAAAAATAAAATAAAATAATATAATAAATGTAATATATTATTTTATGTATATTTTTTATATTACATATTGATTTGATTTATAACATACGGAAAAATAATATATAATATAAAAAAATACAATATAAATTCTATAACATTTAAATTATTTTTCATAACATTATGTATAATAATATATAATATTGATACAATCATAATGAAATTAGTTTAGTTTTATTTAAAATTAAAGAAAGAAAAGAATATTGAAATAGATTTAATTTATATTTATAAGTATAATATAAGATTTATTTACATTGAAATTTTAGATTTTTTTTCCCCAAACTATTGTGAACCTAATATACCTTTTTTTAACATACAAAAATAATGTTAATTTTTTTATCATACAAAACTAATGTACCATTTTATTTAATTTTAATATGTTAGTATTGTTATTAATATTATAATAATATTATTCATAGATTTGATTTATCATAAAATTACAAAGGTTACATTTTTATTTATTTTGATTTCATATGTATATATATTAACTTATAATTAATTCGAAATTGTAATATTAAATAAAATTAGATGAATATATAATTTAAAAATAAATATATGAAAATATACAAATATATTATTTATTGAAAAATGGGTGAAGACATGAAGATTATGTAAGGATATGCATTGTTTCTTTCAAAAAATATGAAATGACAATAATAATATTTTATTCAAAAAATGTGAAATGACATTTATTATTAGTACTTTACTTTATAACATTAAAAGTACTTAGAGCACTACTATGGTTAACCATGAGTTTTTATCTACCATTAAGAATGTAACAAGTAAGTACCTTTAACTCAATCAATGCCACCTCAACCATTGGAGATGATGTCGTCCCCTAAAATGTGATTGGTTCTCATAAAGTGAATTTTGATAGTACATTTTCCTTAGGAGGCCCATTTTTTAGCTCAAAATTCCCCTAATGTGGGGACCCTTCAAAAATGTTTTTCAAAAGACTTAGCAAATAACAATTTTCCATTTGAAACCATTTGTAATAAAACGTTGGATAATCTTAAGATATCGAGCCAAGTCACTTAGGACCAAGTATTCTCTCTTTATCGCAAATCGCAGAATCCAAAGTAACAAAGATTAGTCGTGAGTCGAAAATCCGCGAAATGCGATAAAAGAAACCCCTTTAAAAGACCGAATGTAGTGTTGAACTTTTTTGTTTAAAACTTAAAGGCTTTAAAATATTCCTTATAAAATAAAATGTATGTCTTAATGGAATAATATTCTGCATAAGGAAAAGTGCTTGAAAAATCAACAAGTATGACACTCATCCCACATCGCAAAATATAAGCATTTTTGAATTGACATATTCCCAACATTGTGACATTGCGACTTTGCGACTTTACAATATTGTGATTTATCGCAATCGCAGGATCGGTATTGCACTTAAATCACACCAATTTAAAATATCATTCGGGAACTTGTGATGTGATGTTTTGATAAGACATAAAGGGAATCACACGTATGCCTTAATGCATAATTAATGAGGTTCAGCCGCGTTTACTCTTTTAACGGCTCGAGAAGATTCATATCATTTTTAACCGTGTTTGCAATAAAGGCTTCATCCTTATTTTCTTTCAGAATTTACTGTGTTATTGTGTTTCCGCTTTCATTGTCTCTCTGTGTTTCATTTTGTTTTCTCCATTGCCCAAATTTCAGGAAACAATGCTCGGAAATGACTAAGAAAGGAAAGAAGACTATGGAGGATATTGCGTTTGAAGATTCATACATGCATCCACTTTTCATTGATACAACATGCAACAAGGATGGCGGGACTACATCATGGGAGCATTCAACGATATCCTTCAACTGCACATCCCATGCTGGTAGGGCTCATTCTTCTGGTTTCTCTAGCATGAAAAAGACCACATCTTGAATCGTGTGTAAGGCAGTATTGATGCATGGGAATCCAATCTCAAAACTGAAAGTTAGAACAAATATTTCCATTAGTGCAGCCCATTCCGTCGTGCTACGCCACAAATCAACCTCTAGATACCAGTTCACAGGTATCCGACTTAGAGTATGGATGGATGTATGCACCTATCTTGGCTGCGGATCTTCTCCCCAAGCTGTAGTCCACCTGGCTAAATGCATGCGTGGATATTCTTTGCCTGCATAGGTTCCTTCGAACCGGTATTGGGTTTACAGAATCGTAGTTGCATCATGTGGGTACATTCTTCCCAATCCATAAAGTTTTCATTGTGTGTTTCCCACCAACACACTAGGGTTGAGCATAGAGCTAAGTCAAGTGCATGGAACCATTGTGTCTCTAGAACATCCTTTTAGAAATCGTCTAAAAAACAATTCGCACTGGCTACATTATCATAATAAGGTAATTCCTAAACACATTCCAGCATTCAACGAGTTACGATATCCTTCATCTACACGTCCCATGCTAGTAGGGCTCATTCTTCAAGTTTCTCTAGCATGACAAAGACCACATCTTGAATCGTGTGTAAGGCAGTATTGATGCATGGGAATCCACTCTCAAAACTGAAAGTTAAAATAAATCTTTCCCTTGGTGCAGGCCATTTTGTCATGCCACGTCGCAACTCAACCTCTAGATACCAGTTCAGAGGTATCTGAATTAGAGTATGGATGAATGTATGCACCTATCCTGGCTGTGACTCTTCTCCCCAAGCTATAGTCCACCTGGATAAATGCATGTGCATATATTATTTTCCTACATAGGTTCCTTTCAACTGGGTATTGGGTTTTCCGAATCGCAATTGCATCATGTGGGTACATTCTTCCCAATTCGTAAATTTGTCCTTGTGTGTTTCCCACCACCGCGCTGGGGTTGAGCGTAGAGCTAAGTCAAGCACATGGAACCATTGTGTCTCTAGAACATCCTTTTCAAACTCGTCTAAAAAACAATCCACACTGCCTACATTATCATAATAAGGTAATTCCTGAACCTCAGAGAATATGCATAGTAGAGATCTGGTGACTCGGCTGCAGCGCAGTGTAGAGACTTCATTATGTTCTTCCAATTCTCCAATTCCTCATTTGAGTCTGAGTGGCATGAAATATCACTATCCTAGCTAAGCCTACCATTTGTTGTGGGATTTATCCAATCTTCATCTCTCGTAGTTAGCTTGTAGATATGATCAACGTCCTCTTTTCCGTGCACCGGTTCTGTGTATCTTTCTCCTTCTGGTGGGTTCAGTGGGGCCACAAACCTGGTTCCATTGTTTTCAAACACCATACTTCTGCACTTGAGGTTGATGATAGCATCCATCTCAATAGCCCAACCCAGACCCAACAACGCAGGGTACGGATTTGAATCATCAACAATTTGAATAACTTCAAAGTTAGCCAGTGCCTTAACTCCTTCAATATCAACGATGACCCTAAAAGTCTACCCATCAGGATAATCTTCTACTGATTTTCCATGCGCAACTATATTGTATACCATTCCAGTTTAGGCTCTCCCATTTTTTGCCAAGTATGCTTTGGTAGTACATTCGCATCAGAGCCCAGATCCAAAATGACCTGGTCCATTTCAAACTCACATATCTGAGCATTCAGGCGCATCTCTTAGCCAGTTCTTCTCTTGTTCTTATAAATCTTATTGACATCCTTTTGCTCCATCTCGGTTGTTATTTCTCAGTGCAATTATTAATCAAAGCTTGAAGATTCTCAATTGCCTTCTTATTGCACAAAATCTTGATACAGGCATGTAAAAATAGTTTCATCTCTGTAGGCTCAGCCCCTTCGACGGTATCCATGGCAGGCTTTCTTGGTACTTTAGATGTGCCAGGATCTGTGAAGTCCTTCTTTGCGTGTTGTGCTGCTCTTCTCCTTTGCATATTAAACCCTTCCTTTCAAGAGCTCGAACCCAAACCGGTGACAAGTCTCTTACATTCAGCTTTCAGCCTTTATCTTCTCCATTTTCTACCTCGTCCGGCTACAATATTTTATGCTAGGGTCATTAGGGGAATTTTGAGGTCTAAAATGGGCCTCCTAAGGAAATTATAAAATAATAGTGGAAAAAATCTAATAAGATTTGATGACATCATCAAATTTTAGAGGGGAAAATGAAAAAACTACTTTTTCAATTCATATTTTCAACTTATCTCCCAAAGTTTTTACTCAAATTTCGAGCGGGAGTACTCGTTGGATGCGGAATTTAATTCCCCATCCAAGGAGTACCCATGTTGCATACTTTCGATGGGTCCTACTACACGAAAAATGAGAAATACATAAAAAAATGTGATTACAATCACGTTTTTTATGTATTTCTCATTTTTCGTGTAGAAGAGTTCATCGAAAGTATGCAACATGGGTACTCCTTGGATGAGGAATTAAATTCCGTATCCAACGAGTACTCCCGCTCGAAATTTGAGTAAAAATTTTGGGAGATAAGTTTAAAATACGAGTTGAAAAAGTAGTTTTATTATTTTATTATTTTTTAATATTTTTACTTTTTTACTCCAAAATGGTGAATCATCCATTATGGATGACATCATCATCTTGAATCCTATTGGTTGTTATAAAGTTTATTTTTGTTGTACATTTTTCTTATGAGGCCCATTTTGGGACCTCTCCAATTCCCTTAATGCTTCAATGCAATACCCAATTTCTAATTTTGAATATTCCCCGTATATGGTAAGTTTGGCAATTTCTTTTCCAAGATTTCGCAAAACAAAGATGTGGAAATCTTCAAGAACATGATCAAATTGTCTACAATACCTACAAGATTTTTGTGTTGGGATCGAGCAGTTACGTGCATAATGACTAGCCTCTACACAGTTATAACAAATGAGTTGTCCCCTTCCACGACCATCTCCTCCTCCTCTTCCCCGTCCTCTGCCTGGAAATCCACCGTGCCCAGATGGTGATGCAGGTGAATCCAGTCCTCTACCCTCAGCTTGCAATCTATACGAAGCAGCCTGCTCAATCATCAGATCAAAGCTACGAAAATTCTTCTCATCGTGTCCCACAGATCGAAAAAAATTGCAGTAAGGTTGTTGCAGCTCCAGAATATATTTACCAATCCTAGGGCAGAAGTCTACCATGTGTAGTCCATTTTCTTGACAAATTGTACACCATAGTTTGGGAACTTCACTAGGCCCTGCCCCATTATTAATCGTACTTGGTCCTCCACATTAGGGGAATTTTGAGGTCTAAAATGGGCCTCCTAAGGAAAATGTACGATCAAAATTCACTTTATGAGAACCAATCACATTTTAGGGGATGACATCATCCCTAATGGGTGAGGTGGCATTTCTTGAGTTAAAGGTACTTACTTGTCACATTCTCAATGGTAGATAAAAATTCATGGTTAACCATGGTATTGCTCTAAGTACTTTTAAAGTCAAAATAAAGTACTCATAATAAATGTCCTTTCACACTTTTTGAATAAAAATATATAATTGTCATTTCATATTTCTTGAAAGAAACAATGCATATCCCTATACATTTATTATATTATATTATATTATATTATTTTTATATATTATATTAATTACATGTTATTATACAATTTAAATAATATAAATTTTAATTAATAGCATATAATATAATTAAGAATTTATAAATTTATATTTATATTTTATTTTAAGTTATTTAAGTACAAAAGACAAATGCATTAGTTGTTCAATGATAATGACTTTTTCTTGAAAAACTCATTCTTATTTATAGTCACATCAATACAATTTTTTTATTAAATCTGATTTTGGTACAACTTTTGAATTGAATTTAACTATGGTTACATAGATTGTGGTGCAAAAAATGAATTGCAAATTCATAATTATTATTTTATTGGTTTAGCTATTATTTTATTATTTCCTTAGGAGGCTCATTTTAGACCTCAAAATTCCCCTAATGACCACCAAATAGTTATTATATACAAGACATTGAGCCCTATGATGCCCTTTAGATTTATATCGTGTGCACCATACTCCCGCACACACATATTTTTATTTCTCTTTTCGTAGAGTTTGTATCTCTAAGTGTAATGCATCTAATTGGCTTTGGATTTGTTGAGCCCCAACCTGTGTGGCTAGTACAGGCGAGGCTTCTAACTTCATGGAGATCTCCACATCTTCAGCTTGTGTCACAATCTTCTGTTGGTTTAAGGATTGGCGGAGATGCAGCAAAAACATAACAATGAACCATTCTTTGTGTTGTGTGTCATCGATAGTAAACCCTCCATCCCTGATGGTGCACTTCAGTCATTGATCTGCCTCCCATATAGATTCATTCACTTCTTGGTGGATCTCCTTTAGTTCGGTCATGCATTGAGAGTATGATTTTGTCTTTTTGAACTGCTCCTGCAATGCGGTTTTAAGCTCGTCAATCGTTTCATTAGGGTTGGTTTCCATATACCTCATGTACCAATCCAACGCGCATTCTTGAAATGTAGTAGCCAGCTGCGCTTTCTTAACATTATCATTATTGATCTGCTACGTTTTCCACACAACATCTGCGACGAACCAAAATTGGTCAATATCTTCATTTCCAACACCCTTGAAATTTTGTAGCTTTATGGAAGTAGCCATATCGACTTTTGGTGGTGGAAGTGGAGGTGGATTGGATGACTTGTTAGTGTGAGATGAATTTTTACGTGGAGTGGATGGGATTTTAACTATGGACAACGACCCAAAAATACTTTGATCTTGCAATCGATCTTCTTCTAAGTGCGTAGATTCACCAGAGCTACTTGTTTCAGACTCCTCATCGCTATCAGATTTACCTTTGAGAGGGCTATAAACAAAACATTCTTCTAGGTCTACCCTGTAAGTTTTTCCGTTGCGCATAGTTGGGCCTCTTCGGGACATTCACTCAATGTGGCCGCACATAGTACCTTTTTCACATAAAATCATTTTAATCCACAGTTTTAATGAGAGTATAAACTTACCTCTAGGGCCCTTGAAAAATATTCTTTCAACTTCAGAATATGATACAAAAGTATCAATAGAAAATTCAGTCACAAACCCACTCAAAATGCTATCAATCCAATAATATACTGCATGAATACTTTTATTGCTATATTTCTCCAACTGTTGAACCAGCTCAGGAGTCCACTTGGTGATTGCGTCGTGCTTTGTGCAGGTCTAAAACTCAGCAAGCTGAGATAGCCACTCTTGTAACTCAATCGCAAAGGAAGAAAAGAAAAATTTGTGGACCTCTATATAGATATACCTTTTCTCCCAATCCTCAGTAGACAACTTAGGGTTTCGATTTTCTTGGATTGCAAATTTGCACACCTTCTTATCAAGCCAATATTGAAGTTCGTTCTTCGTCGGATGCCACAACATCAAATCTCCCTCAAACATATCTCGTTCCTAGCGACGGAACCATTTGTTAGCTTGAGGTGTCCTGACCCAGGTTCAAAGTGTTCTGCGCAACCAACAAAATCCTCCAACTAATGACCCTTTCGGTAGTGATCTTCTTGCGTAGACCAAAGTCTCACCTGAAGCAGTATGGGGGGTTGTTGGAACATGGTTTCCGCACCCTGAGGGAGAATTTTATGTGTTCTTAACCTTACTTATCAGATCTAAGGCTTATTGATCTGCGTGAGACTTCACAGAAACCTAATCTAGGCGTGGATGGAACCCTTAACAGATATGCACCAACATATTATTTATACTTTAGTAAGATCTAGTGTATCATTGCAGAAATAACACTTGCACAATCACCTAGATAGTTCTTCTGTAAAACCCTTAACATAGATGCAATCCTTGTGCAAACACATATATCTTTCACATATGCTTAACTCAGATAAATGTGCGTTTAAACAAAACCATATCTATAATGTGAATTAATCAACAGTTAATTAACACATTCATGCATAAACATAGAAATTGAAACAGAGTTCGCCAAAACTTCTTCTTTATTAATAAGTCTTCAATCCAATACAATTATTTCCTTCTACGCACACAGAAGCAGAGTCCTTACACATAACTCAAGACTAGGTCTCTGCTCACACAACCAACAGGAGCCTTTCTACTCGGACCAAACACAAACTAGCCCAAAATTTCAATCAAAACATCAACATAACAAAGATAAGGTATGATATCCTTACTCGACTCAACCCTTACATATTTATAATAATTTGACACACACATACTATGGTCTCAAATCATGGTTTGAGACTCATGGTTTCCCTTTTTTCCCATTACAATTATAAAGGAGCTTTGACCCGCCCCAAAGCCCCTTGAATTTTGTGCGCAACGCGTTTCAACAAAACTTTAACCAAAATTATACCAAAATTTGACCTTAGGGGGCCCCATCCCAATAGCAGGTACTCCTTATCCAGGTATGAATACCATTTGGAACCCTTTTTTTGTTTAGCAACCTTTGCAAGTTGCTCCAAAGGTACCAATTTACCAATCTCTTCAACCTATTAGACAACTTATTCAACAAATACCTTTACAAGGTCTTACAACTCAAGTCCAACAACTTTTTCAAGGGATTCCTCAAGTTAATCCACAAATATTTGTTCTGAAACCAAGTTAGCAACCTGGTTCGAGTAGTCCACATACTCATATCCAAACCGTTGCACAAACATTTGTTCAACAACCCAGTACACCTCAAGCACCCATCCCGAGGGTATCTCAAACTTTTGTTCCAATTACCCTTCAAGTATCGGTGCAACCTATTACTCAGGCAATCCCTCAAACATATTTTTATCAAGTTGGTCCTATAATCTAGTCTATACCTAAAACACCTTTGGGAAAACCATGTATGGAAACTCTGCAAACATTGTATCAAGTCCAAGCTTTTCAAGGCTAGCCTTTTCAGGGCCAGTTGTTTCAAGGCCAACGTTATTAGAGTCAATTCTGTCAAGGATAGTCCTTACAAATCCAACCCTTTTAGGGGAAATATTACTTGGGGAAGATGGGGCAAAATTTGCCTTTCCAAAGCCAACCATACCCTGGTCATACTTATAAAATTTTGTCTCAATCACAGTATGGTATGGCTCACCCTGGTCATCCTGGAGGAATGTAAATCCCAACTGCTCGAGTTGTCCCAAGATATCTTGGATATCCTCCTCCAGGTATTGGAATTATCTTGCGGGGTAATTAGTTTTCACAATAAGATCCCAGCTGGCAGTTACCATTCATTACAAATTTAGATCTACCAAATTTGTCTTGGCTAATGAATGATCCTATTTACTATTTTCCGTTTTGGTTAGAAATTCCCACTAAGTTTCCCAGTGACATTCCAAAATTTGAGGGAAAATCAAGAGAAGAGCCACTAAACCATGTCATGACGTATCATCTCTGGTGTGCATCAAATTCATCAAACTAATGATTCCATTCAATTATGAATTTTCTAGCGAAATTTAACCGGTTCAACAATAAAATGGACATTGAATTAATGCGAGCTACTTTTCATAACTTCAATTCCTTAGCCACTTCTATCTTGACACATTTTTAGTTACCAATCCGCTATGATACTAGTACCAAACTTTTGACTTCTTTAAAATAGAACTCGTCTACTCATATTTCCAATCATATTCATGAATGGAGACGTACACAATGTTTAGTTAAGGTTTTCATTCCAGATCATATTTTGGATGAATGGTTTACGCAATATTTAATTCCCTTCATTACTAAATATGTGACCAAGGGAGATTTTGTAATTGAAGAACAAGTTATTTCTTGTGCCCAATACCTAGACCTTGTTTACTCACAATTTAGCACTTTGTATGATAAAATTTTGGATTTGCCTCACCCTGGTCGAATAACCACAACTCCTTCTGGCTCTCACACTGTTGACGATGTAATCGGTTTTGTAAACCAATATAAGAGTAAGAATAAAAATTCCAAATCTACTCTGATTATAACTTTACCAGATTCTCCTAAAGGAACTCCTTCTCTCAAAATCACTTTTGAGATTAACGGTGTAGATTCATCTACTAGTAAGGATAAATAGAACAGAGGTAAGAATAAAGGGAAAGTTAAAGAAAAAAAACACTTCCTCGAAAGAGAAATCAAATAAAACCGAACCATCTAATGAAAATAAAAAGCCTCGTTATCCTTGTCTAATTTGTGATGAAGATCATTACACCAAGAAGTTCCCTCATCTTTTTGAGGTGACTAAATTTGTTAAAGTTTCACCCACCCTATTGTTTTTAAGGATCCATTCCTTTCTCAATACAGTTATATGGTCTCATGCAATCCTTCTTCTTCCATCACATTGGCGGATATCATGATGATGTATTCTCGAGTTATGGTAGCAACAAGATCTCAGGATTACAGATCTAAAGGTCTTGTTAATGGAAACGATACCGGTTCACCCAGTCAAGCTACCACATCAATTACTCCTCTTTCTGAACCATTACAAATTGAAAAACCTAATTCTGACATGGTGATTCAACTGCCTCCTAAAGGTGTTCTTCGAAAGTCAGCTTTCAATCCACATGCTCGAGTTGATCAGAATTACAACATTGTTGAAGATCTGGCCATGTCACCTTCAACGATGTTGGCCCTCGAAGTGTTGCATACTTGTCTAGAATAGAGGAAATTGTTTTTGTCAACAATAGGAGCTATTGATCCTTAGGATTCTAATCTCATTTTGTTTGATCTAGAAAATTATGTACCTAGACTTCCGCATCAACTGGCATTCCAGATACCAGTTTTCATCAAAAATAAATGAGCCTTTCACACAGTAATTGATGAAGGAGCGTCTACGTGTATTATGTGTATTTATTTTTGGAAATACCTGGGTTATCTAGATATCAATCAATCTCCCACAACTTTGAAAGACTTTTATGTAAGAGGTTTTCGCTCATATGGGATTCTCAATGATCTACCTATAGAGATAGAAGGTAAAATGGTTGCAGATGAAGTTGAATTTGTTGATACTCAGCTTGACTATAACCTTTTACTAGGATGAATTTGGTCTTATGCTATTTTGACAGTGGTCTCATCATTCTTTCGAATGATAATGTTTCCCCATAAAGGAAAAATTGTAAAATTAGACCAACTGTCTCACTAAACTTCAGACCCTAGCTCTACAAGTAGTATACCCTTTGTTGGAAAATTGATTACTCCATATGAATATGTTGGGGTAGGTTTGCTTAAGGATTCATCTCTGATGGGAAATTTTGCAATCCCTCCGCCCTATTTTCCTCATAATATTTCCAAGGTTAATATGATTACATCAAGCACAATACCATCTCCTAATCCTTGGACTATGCCTTCGGAGTCTGAATTGGCCTTGTATGGAAGTAAGATGCCTTTGAGTCCATTTGAATTGGCTTATCAAGAAGCTCAATCACTTTCCAACCCACCATCAACTGAAACTGATCAAGTGAATGTGATCACTAATGAATATTCTCATATGTCATGTTTAGTACCAATATAATTTCCTGATCCCTTCAATAACACATTTCCAACTGAAGAAAGTATCATGGAAGTCATGACTTTGGAAGAAATTCCATGGTACGATTACCATCATCGTTCATCCTTTCTGCTTGAACTTGATAAAATCGAGAATGATTTTCATCTATCTTTTTAGATGAGATTTTTGATAGTCCTCAATGTCCTAATTCAATCCTTCATTCAAATTCTAAAAATAATCTAGGAAACATATCTACAATAGTACCCATCAACATATCAGTTAAAACTAGAATTATTGGGAACAATCAAATAGGTGCTCTATTCTCCCTTGGTGAAATTGAGACATATAAATCCATATTTCAAGAATTCCATGAGATTTTTTCTCGTTCCTATGAAGAAATGCCAGGAATTGACCCTAGCATTATAATTCATGAAATTAAGACATACCCGGATGCTAAACCTGTCAGATATAGTTTATGTCCAGTTCATCTGCAGAAAGTTTCTGCTATAAAAGCTGAAGTTGAAAATTTACTTAGAGCAGGTTTCATTTACCCCCTTCCCTTGATAGATTGGGTATCCAATATTTATCTAGTGAACAAAAATAAGGGATTATTAGAGTATGTGTCAACTATAGGGATATCAAAAAATCTTGTCCAAAGGACATTTATCCTACTCCTTATATTGATCAAATTGTTGCTTATTATGTCGGAAAGGAGATTTTTTTATTTATGGACATATTTTCTGGATACAATCAAATAAACATAATCACTGCCGATCAGCCTAAAATTGCATTCATTTTTTCATGGGGGACCTTTTCCTATCGCAAACTCCCATTTGGATTGAAAAATGTTGGCGTGACTTTTCAAAGGGAAATGTCTTACACATTTCGCGATATCAAACATATTGGTCAACCCTACCAAATGACTTACCAGCTCATTCGTTGAGACATCAATATCATGCAATGATTTTGAAAGCGATTTTCATTCGATCTAGGCACTAAAATATTCGTCTGAATCCTTACAAATGCATCTTTTGTGTACAATCTGGTAATTTTTTGGGTTTTTTCGTGTTGAAGGAAGGCATTCATGTCGATCCACTCAAGGTAGAGGCTATTGTCAATCTGCCTCCTTCTAATCTCCGCCAACTCGAAAGTTTGAAAGGGAAAGTGAACTTTTTAGGTAGATTCATACCTAGCTATGTCGAGCTAACTAAAGGTTTTACTCGACTGTTGAAAAATGGAATTACATTTATTTGGGACGAGTTTGCTCAAAATATTTTGATCTAGTGAAAAACGCATTGACCCATGCACCATTATTGCATCTGCATGATTATCATCAGGATTAATTTTTGTATTTAGTTGAATTTGACGCTACCATTGTCATGGTACTAGTGAAGAAGGATGAATCTACTAATGAACATGTGATCTGCTATTTGAGTAGGAATCTCACAAAAACCGAAATCAAATATCCACATGTGGAGAAATTGGCCCTGGAATTTGTTCAAGTTGTCCAACGTTTCCATCACTATATACACTTACACAAGAAAAACGTGATCTCTGATTGCAACCCTATGATGTTCATTCTTACCGAAAATTTTCTAGGGCGAAAACACTCTAAATGGATTGTTATCCTGTAGGAGTTTGATCTAGAATTTTAAAGATAAAAGTCTAAGAATTCATTGGTATTTTTTGAGTTATTGTGTGACTTTTCCTATATTGAAACCAAAATCGTGGCAGAGGATTCTCTTCCAGATGAATCCCTGTTTCTTATCAGTACTTTAGATCCTTGGTATGGAGATATAATTATATAAATTCAAAATTAGAATTTTCAGCCCGATTTGTCTCGAATTGATCATCATCAAATCTGGTACCAAACCCAACAATATATTATTGTTGTCGATACACTTTATCGTCGTGGTGTTGATTCCATATTTTGACATTATTTGACACATGAAGAATCAAATAAGGCATTAAATGACTGCCATTCCATAGCTTGTCGTGGTCATATGTCAGAGTTTGGCACTACCCAATAGATATTATGCGCTAGTCATTTCTGGTTGTCAATGTTTAAATATTGCATGATTGCGGTTAGAAAGTGCCATAATTTTCAAGTTTATGATCACAAGATGCATGTGCCTCCAGCTCCTCTTCACCGAATCATAGTCGATCCATTTTCTAAATGGGGCATTTATTTTGATACACGTAACCCTCACTCGGTTGGGGGGAATAGGTATTGGTGAGCCTTGGTATTGCACCAAGAGTGTTGCAACTCCCATAGGCTACTCAACTTTACTTTATCAACCTGGGGTTCATACAAAATTGGAGGTGGAAGTTCTATATGCACATCAGATGAGTTCTACTCATGCCATCCTCTTCTAACTTCTAGAATAAGGTGTTACTGCTAGGGCTAATTCTAGGAAAGGAAGTTTTTCACACTTCTGAATGTAATCTAAGACTGGAAATAAATCATGACCATAACTCTATCAACAGGTAAAGAAACTACTCTAGATCACACTAATTCATCTAGCTGTATGCAAGAAATTGAAATTCACACTTAAGCTAATTCAAGAAAGGAAATTACACTGAGTGGCATTCACAATATAAATTTTTGAATTAAATTACAGAAAGAGAAACTAATCTAGAGCACACATACTGAACCAAATGACTAATTGAATCCTATCTATCTTATACTTAACTATTTTGTTTAGTGATGCATCTAGTAATGAGCTAATCACACTTTTAAATGACTATGTTTTGCAGCAAAAGGAGGCACTGAGGTGGTCTAAGAGGGTCCCTGGCCCAAAGGTTTAGGGTTGAAGGTCTATTGGTGGCTTGGCTAGGCTTAGATAAGGTGAAAGAGTGATTTTGGGCTGAAGAAGAGAGTGGTTGGCACTGCTACAGGAAGTTGCTACAGGATTTCTTGTAGTGCTATGTGATGTCCGTATTGATGTGACTATAAATAAGAATGAGATTTTCAAGAAAAATTCATTATCATTGAACAACTAATGAATTTGTAATTTGTACTTAAATAACTTAAATAACATATAAATATAAATTTATAAATTCTTAATTATATTATATGCTATTAATTAAAATTTATATTATTTAAATTGTATAATAACATGTAATTAATATACTATATAAAAATAATATAATAAATGTATAGGGATATGCATTGTTTCTTTCAAGAAATATGAAATGACAATAATATATTTTTATTCAAAAAGAGTGAAATGACATTTATTATGAGTACTTTACTTTGACTTTAAGAGTACTTAGAGCACTGCCATGTTTAACCATGAGTTTTTATCCACCATTGAGAATGTGACAAGTAAGTACCTTTAAATCAAGCAATTCCACCTCAACCATTAGGGATAATGTCACCCCATAAAATGTGATTGGTTCTCATAAAGTGAATTTTGATTGTACACTTTTCTTAGGAGGCCCATTTTAGACCTCAAAATTCCCCTAATTCCTGAAAAGCTACAGGAAACAGTTCGTGTGGAGTTTGAGGCTATAAATGGTGAGGAAAAGGTTAGGAGAGGTGGGGAGAAGGTATATATAGGTGGATGAAGGGTAGCCAAACCATTTTCCAAGCTTAGAAATATTCACAAAGCATATCTTGCACCTCCAAGGTGGCTCTCGGTGATGTGGTGGTGATTCATAAAAACAGGGTTGAATGTGACTTGGATGGGGGGGGGGGGTTGATGAAGGGTGAAGACTGAAGCTGATGGTGCTGAAAGGGTCCACCTTTTTTTCTCTATTCAAACCTGCAATCACACTACCTATTCATGCATTCATCATTGACAAATTTATCATAATAATAGTGGAAAAGATGAGTTGAATTTAAATAAACCTACCTATGAAACTAAAACAGAAATCTACCTCTACATATACAACATGTTCATGATAAGAAAATTAAAATATACAACTTTTCCAAGAAATCATAAACTAAAAGAAATTTTGGTTTGTGGTGAATAACTTCCTCCTCAAGCTCCAATGGAAGAGGTGAGAGAGGGAGGCTTAGCACATAGTTTTGAGGTTCTCTCTGCTACCAAATAGGAAATGAAAGATATTGACTATTGCAAAATAAGAGAAAGCACAAGTACATAAGAGATATTGAGGCCAATGGATTGGGCCCTAACCCACAAGCTCTTGGGCCCTAATCCACAAGCTCGGCTCCCTGAAACTAACTCAGTGGAGAAGAAACAAAATGCTCATTTAATTTCATAATCAGTCTTGTACATAACATGTGAAAGTCAGAAATGTTTAATACAAGAGCCTAGAGTGTTCTAGCTACATCCAAAAATTGAATCCTAGTGAGCTCTTTCTTTGGCCTATTTATCCTAAAGGGTAGCTACCAACATCTCCCTAAAAAGTAGGTATTGGTTCGCTTGGAACTCGAGAGAATTAGAGCTTGGCTCCCTTTCATCGTTCATTTGCTTGGCTACCTCTGATTTCAAGTTGTTGCTGGAGAATATCAAGGAGATATTGGCTACCTTTAGGAGTTAAGGAGGTGGTCAACCCTCCTACAATCACTCCTTGTTTTCTACTCTGAGCCCTGATTATGCAATCTTCCTAAAAAATGGCATATTCCCTTGATTTTCTTGCATTTAAACCACATTAGACCTCGATGTAGGTTTTAAACCTGTATAGAAATTATCTGTAAACGAATCTTAAAAACAGAAAATAAACAATAGCGAGAGCATAAAACACAAAACAAATATACACAGAGATTTTCCCCTAGATCCCAAATCGGGACGACTAGCTTGATTTTTCATTATATTCCTTTTAGTGTTACAACACACATATATAGATGACGAAGCATACATAAACCCCAATCCATTAACCCTGGATTAGAACATAACCGTATTTCCCTTGACCGGATCTAAAAAATACCAGGGGCCGAAAACTATCATGCCCCAAAAGCATGTGCAAACCCATGCACAAAGCCATGGGCGGGTCTGCCCATTGAAAAATAGGGTCCATTTTTTTTTTCTCGGGGTGCTGCTGCCCCCCCTGTGACCCCTCCTGCTACACCCGACGCAGCGTACAGGGGGGGGTATCGCCCCCCCTGTGACCCCCACGCGTGTGATTAGTTGTGGAAAGAATATAACACATACCCAACACTCGAAGAATGAAAACCCTTAATACACCATTCTCACTAAGAAAAGCATGACAAAATGCAATAAATGTGATAAAGAGAGAATAATTAGGCTAAAAAGGTGACAATTAACCCCTTCTAATGTACCTAATTATGGTTCTCATCGTCACCCACCTACCAAATGATTGTTCATCCTATGAGAAACTTAGTCCTCTTTATTTAGTTCTTTTAGTGCCCTTGTGGCCCCTTTGACATCCCAAGGTACCATGGAAGGAGTTCGCTCAGGAGGGTAGAAACGTGCATTATTTTCTACTTCCTCCCATTCTTTGTCTTCTTCAATTTGAACTTTTCCTTCACCTAGTCCCAGCAGCAAAGGTGGATTTAGTTTTAGTTCAATCCATTTGATCTTCATAGTTTTCATGGCCATTTTCTACAAAGGTGCCCTTTCTAGTGCAGCCCTCAATCGATCTGGAGTATGATATTCCATGTTTCTTTGGCTAAGTGGGAGAAAATTCCATCTTCTCTGAAATACCATCACACACTCCTCTCCCAGCAGTCTAGAAATGTCATCATAATGTGAAATTGACTTTGCTTGGATGTTGAGATATCTGTTTGTAAGGTTGGCATCATTTGCTATCATCTGGGTGGTTTTTTATGACCCCTATAGGGCTGAATAGCTTTGCCTTGATTTGGAGAGGCTCTTTTTCTTCTCTCTTCATCACCTTTTTGACTTCCTCTACCATGGCCTCTTCATTGGTAATCCAAGAGGCTAGGGCCATCAATTTCATATCCCCCAACCTAGAGTTAGTGTCCCAAATGTTTAGATCTGTTAAGACAATATTATGCATGTAAACCTCTACCAATTCGACCCTATCTTCCATGTTGGACTGATTGCAAAAATCAATAAACTACCTCTAATTATAGAAAGGCAATTAGCCATGTGATCCTAGTGTTTTTATCTGGAATTTTAGCCACTACTCCTTTAGGTAAATGGAATAAGATCTTGAGGGATGCCTATGTTGTATTTCCTCCATGCACAGGTCTTCCATGGTGGAAATTTTCTTGTCGTTTTGTTGCAGTCGGAAATTCCATATTGCATTTTCTGCTTGTGATTCTTGTAGCTTCTCTTTCAACACTGCCTCCCTGAGTTTGACATCAGCCAAATATCTCCCCATATTAGTAGGTTTATCTTCCATGATCCCTTCATCTTCCACATTCTTAGTTTTGTAAATTTGCATCCACTGGTGTGTGCGTGCTCTCTCTTTCTCTAGCTCATAGAGCAGGGGAACTTGGATATTTTGAGGGATCATCCTTCCTCCTTCAATGAATGTGTAATAGGAGCTCAGGTCTAGCTGTGAGTTAGGATGTTGAACTGTTGTAATGTCTTTTGGGACAGTTTTTTGTGAGTTAGGCTCTTCCTTTGGTTCCTCCTCTTCCTTTTCTTGTTTCTCAAATTTGGCATCCTACCCCTCAATTTATGCCTCTTTTTCATCACCTTGGGCCTCCTGCCCTTCTAAGGGTGCCTTGTTCTCTTCCCCCATGACTTATTTCTCTTCTTGTATCACGTGTTGGGTTTTCTGTAGCACTATCTGAGTTTCCTGTAGCAAACCCTCCTTTTCTTGTTGCCCCTTATTTTCTTCCTTTTGGAGGTCTGTGGTGGTTGGTACTTGCTTGAGGGATTCTAGTCTGAAGGAGTGTCTTCTTGTATAGGTGATAGGTTTATTTTTAGGTGAAGTGGCCTCTTGAATATTTCCCTCCTCTGGCCCTATTTCTTCTTTCTTATTTGGTGATTCTTCAATTGTGATTGGCCTCTTGGTTAGAGTTTGATGTGTCCCTTGTTTCACCCTTGCACTCTTCCTAGTTTTGAAGTACATGGGGGCCTGCCTTTTTCTCTTTGCTTTCACGGGGGTTTTTAGAGTGGCTAAGGTGGAAGCCACCTCCTTTGTAGTGTTCCCTGGTGAAAGTTTGGTTTGTTGAGGGGAGATATCAGTGCTAAGCTTTGGATCTAGTATCTCCTCCTCTTTTGTCTTTCCTTCCTTCCCCTAATCTTTCTCTTCCTCCTCTTTTCCATCCTCTTATCCTTCTCCATATTTATTTTCATCATATTCCTTTCCTTAATATTATCCTATATTTTATGTGGGTTCTGCCTCTATTTCCATTTCCTCTTATTCCTCTTCTTCCTCTTCTTCCTTGATGCCCCTTTCTCCAAGACTAGAGACAAGGGTCTCTCTAGGAGTGATGGCTTGTGTCTCAATGAATGCCTCTTTTTCCAGGTCAATGAAGGTGGACCAAGGTACATGGATGTTGAGTATGTTGAGAGCATCTCCCACTATGAGTTTAATGAGACCATGGGGAGCTAGGTGTTGATAATTTCTCTCCCTTACCCTCTAGCTCATATCTTTGATTGAATGCAGGAGGAAGTATGGGATATTTAGTCTCTTCTCTATGGGAAGATATCCTTTGAACCTAAGTGCATGAAATAATATGAAATGGTATCCATAGACCACACTTATTCTTCCCTCACAGGAGATATATTTCATGATATGATATGCTAACTCATCCCATGGGTAAGGGAAACTTTTCCTTCTTACCCCATTCTTATCTTCGATGTATTATTCATTAGGAAAGATGAAAATATTTTTAGAGATGGTACTAGAGATTATGTCCTCTCTGTTCCACTTAAATCCTAGAGGTAAGGTGGCCACTTTGTTAATGAGATTAGGGGTTATGGTAATTTATAGCCCTCTAACCACTTTGGTGGCCCTATCATCTGCTTGGGAGTGAAATTATACTGCAAATTATCGAGCCACTTCATCATCAAAGCCCTTGAGGAGCTCAAACAACCCCAACCACTGGTTATTTCTAAAGATGTCAACCACAGTAGGGTGTCGTCTAATTCTTTTTATGTATGTGGGATCCCTTCTATTAAAACCTCCCCCCATCTTGTGACAATGTTAGAGAGATGGTGGTTTGTGGCCTGTGTCCAAAATAACTTGTGATATGGGACCCCAAAGGTTTCAAATTAACAAAAAATGTGATTTTCTTAACCCTACTCCTTTGAACAGCCTCTTAATTTCTAGAATTATGGCTTGACTATTTGTAAGTTACCATGAAAATGTTTTGCAACTTGTTGGGGTGATGGCCACTTACCTCTGTAATTTTGATGTTTTCTTGCTTGAAGGATGGTTTGGGGGTGTCAATACACTTTGAGGTTGGCCTACATGACACTTTATAGCACTGTGTGGCCTCCCTATAAACTTCCTGTAGCAATCACAGACTTTCCTGTAGCACAGGTTGCATGTAAATGTCGCCTATGGATCGAAGCTCCTCAGTGTCTCCTGTTCCTGTCCTTCTCTAAATGATCTTGGAATGTAGAATAGAATGAGAAATCATGAGCCAAATTACACCTTTTATTCCAGATCGAACAGACATGGAGCGTAGTGGTGATGTGGATTTGGCACGAGGTTTCCTCATTTGGATCGTTGGTCCCACTCGAGCCAATCATTCCCACCTGCCTCGAAATCAACTCCAACTCCTCGTGATATTTCCCTTAACTGATTTTTGAGTAGGTAAATCCCCTCTGCGGATAGAGGTGATCCCTCTAACTCTAGGGTGGGTCTAGCAGCAAGAGGACATGCTAATGTGTTGGTTCCTAGTTAACGAATGAAATGAGCCGGGATAGATTGCCTACTTGTAATCCAACGTGATTGTTGTAGATACAACAGAGGTCTCTTGATCCTCATCTTAACACGTCGCGATCCTTCAGCAATGGTATTTAGGTGCCTACACAAAGATCAAAGGATGAAAGCAGCATACATAACAATAATTCCATTCATAACTAGCTAATCAGTCAAGGAAGATTAAACATATTGCGTAATGTAAACCACATCAACACAAGATGAGAACCAAAACATCAGTCATGCATATATTAAGAGAAAGAAAGAGATTACAACTGGAGCCTTGACGTCGCAGCCTCCTTCAGCGGGTCTAGTCGAAGTGCGTCTCGAGCATTCGTTACGAAATTTGGACGCGGCGAGGTAAAACTTAAGCTCTCTCTCGAAAGGGTCTCTCTCTCTGCTCTATCTCACCAGCTATATCAGACTATTTCAAAAAAAAATTCAACAATTCCTCTTCAACTAGCTGCATCAATGTGAGAGAGGTTTATTTATAGAGGGAGAGGAGGAGGTTGGGATCCATAAAATGGTGGAAGGGAGGCCTTATCCTTTGGGAGGTTCCCCCAAAAGGTGGAAACAAGAGGCCAAAGGAAGGTGTTCATGGTTATGCAGTCGAACAACCCAAGATGACTAGCTCACGAAGTAGTTAGCATGGAAAATTCGCCTCTATATTTAAAAAAAAATTCCAAAAATAGCTTGGCACGGGCGGCTCACTGGGACAAAGCGTTAATGGGCACGGGGCTTAGTGTTAATTTCCTTCATTGGCGCGAGGGAATAACGACCTACCAGCGCCAACCCAAAATCATGTGTTTTTGGTGGTCTACTCAAGGAAAAGTCAACAGAGGAAATGTTGTCCTTATGGAAAGGGACGGAATGACACTTTTTTCAAGGCATGACACTTGATATAAGTCACAGAAATGGTCCTCCAATGTGCGGGAAGGGGATTGTAGGGACGGTGAAAAAATGTTGTGTAACAGATGCCCCCTAAAGCATGAGGTCCGAGAGAGAGGGAGGGGTGAAATGCTTTATGAGAACGCGTTCGAACCAAACACCGTTGTCGGAAGACCTGTAAGTAAAAATACATCTGATATCTCTGATACATGAACATGTGGCATGGGTGCAACCATCCATAATAGAGTACATAAAAACTGAGATCTGAGGTATGGACACAACCATCCAGTAATAAGGATAAAAAAATAGACTTAGGTATGGTTGCGGCCATCCAATCAAAGAGTCATGCATATAGTCATGATAAACCAAAATATCCCGTAGCCTGGATCTTATCAGAAAAAACCCAGGGTCTTGCGCTCCATCTCAAATCGAACAAGTACAAATTCAAGCATGCGAATATGTGAGCTGAAGTTGAACATGCAATAAAGTCACTTGATTACCAGCCAATGATGAAAGCTGTTAACAGGCACGAGCTAAACCACCAATAATGAAAATGGCTCTCAAGGTACAATAGGTACAATCCATGGAATGTGAATAGTGATTTGGCGTCGAACACTTGCATAATCACTCGATCGAAGGCCAATGATGTAGACCTGTCGTCGAATGCGAAGAACTTTCCATTGAGGCATGCAAGCTCCAAGGTACCGAAAGGGAGTCTCTAGATCAACTTCCTGGATAATGAGCTGAAGTCGACAGGAAGTGACCCGGTCGAAGGAGGGCCATAATGTTTCCCACATCATCGACACGAGACAGAGGAACATGATGATAGTGAACCAGGACCAAACAGAGGATCAGAGGGAGGTTGAAAATTGCAATCCGAAACTTCTCTTGAACATATCAGTGACATAACTCTGGACTTGGCAGTATTTGACATCAAGGGATCTGAGGTCATAATGACGTGGAAAAGAGTAGATGAGAGGTCAAAAAAGATTACCCAAACCCATGGAGGCAAAAAATGACGAAATGGGATGTCCCCAACCCGACACGAATGCAGATGAGTGTCATGTTTAAGAGCGACATACTGCCGACACGACTGAGAACTGTTTCCATTTTCCCCCACCATTTCTGGCGAGTACCCCAATTATTTTTGGAAAACAAGCTTGAAGGGGATAGCATATGCTTGTCATGTAAGTTTTTCCTTCAGAAAAATCCATCCTAATACATTTTACAAGCCCTAGGAAGGAGGAGCTCGGTTACGTCATGGTGATGATTTCCGATGTCATTTAGGGTTTAACTAGTCTGACAAAGGAAGAACTCAACATCTTTTCATGTTTAGAGAGTTTGAAAAGAAGCGGAAAAGAAAACTCCAACAGTCCCTTTTCATAGATGGTCTCACAGATCCGAAAAGGTAGAAAAATGTGTCTAAGAGAACCTCTTAGTCGCGATAGGCTAAGGTGTTCCTTGTTTGTAAATAATCTAGCCCAGCCCAAAAAAGGGGTAAACGTATACTGCATAAATATCGTTTCTTAGCTATTTAACGAGTTCAAAACAACAAGAGTCTCGGCAATATTTTCAGTTTTAGAGAGTTGGAAAAGAGCTGAAAGATGACTCTAACAGTGAATTTTTCGTGTTTTTACCAAGTCCAAAAAAGTATAAAATACAACTCGCTACTTCATCGTCGTTACATTAAAAACCTGTCGCTGCACAAGTGACACACGTAAAACCCATTTCTCGAAATAACATAGCGAAATAATCAAAAAATACACTTTTAAAACCTAATTAGGGTTCTGAAAAGTATTAATATGCCAAAAATGGTAAAAAATAAATTACTTTTCACTTTTACCTCTTGTGAGCAATTGTTACCATTTTTGCACTGCGATTTTGCAGCGGCGACAGCGGGCAATCCGGAAGACCAATCTCGAATTCGTCAGTTCCAGGTAAGAGCTAACATCCTTTCCTACATTTTTATTGTAGTTTCATTACCTACAACCCCACATTTGTGAATCTATGGGGGAATTTACAAAAACTAGGGTGTGTCGATTGGCGTGCGTATCGGGCACGGACCCGCGACAATCGTCCTAAAATATAAACTAGGGCGCGTCGCCAACCTCGATAGTCAAATTTAGCATGTAATTGTAGACAAGGAGGACCAAATTAATGTTTCAAAAGCTTAGAATTTTCTTAATGACAATCATATGAATGTTTTGCAGGTGTGAAGTGGCAAAACGGTGATCGAATGGACAGAACGAGAACATAGTGAAGAAGATTAACTTTCCATGGAAAATGAAAGATGCATGGAAGCTCTCAGAGATTGCGGGCTGAATAAATTCTTTATGACACCATGTCTCAGAGCTCAACCAGAGTTTTTGTAGTACTTGATTAGTATCTGGGATGTTGATTAGGAAAAGTTCATTATTCATGACCAAGAACTTGAGATTGAAGTCTCAAATGTTTATTTCATAGTCGGATTGTCGCGAATGGGGGCAGTACCAATATTGACCGGGACCCGGCCCTCAATGGAGAACATGAGTATGGTTATTGATAGGGTGTGCCCAGAGGCAAGGAAAGGATTGGGGAGCGTAAAAGTGGATATCCAAACTATCCTAGACTTGGCACTAAAGGTAGTGTTGCACACCATCACACGAGCTGCAGGATTGCAAGCGCCGCACGAGGCCACAAAGACACAACTACTTATTATTGTAGATTGCATGGCACCAACCCCCTACAAATGGGTAGAGGCAGTGACAATCAACATGAAGCGTCAATTGACAAAGTGAAAGAAAACCAAGCTGAAGCAGTTCGGTTACGGGTCCATTATGGTATCGTTCATCTTGGAATGACTACCAATATTACAGTGTTAGGAGGTGATAGTTCCAACATCACCAGCACAGGAGCCACGAATGGCCTGATGGGTAGCTCTGATGCCAAAGTCAGGGGGCGATCAACAGATGTCCTGGAGACCTAAGTTATTTGAGTGGCTCTGTTGACAGCTGATTGTCATGGAGGATTGGCCCTACTTTGGCACAGATTTTACTGGTGATGCAGATCTCCCACTCCCAGAGGGAGAGGATTGGGATGAAGTACTGGGTAAGACTCATTTTTTATTTTCATGAGTATTATAATTTTTATTTTTATTTTGCTATGCATGTTCTTACATTAAATCCATGTAATCACAGATGTTGGCCAAGAGAGACCTGCAGGTATGTCCTCGATATCGAGGCGGATCCATCGCGACTTTGATGTTGCCCCTCATGGTGAGGGAGGCGAGGAGGAGGAAATCATACGCAACTTGGAGGGAATCTCCCGTGGGATCCCAAACTATGTGCGATTAGATGATGTTCCTCATGCATACCAGAGACACACTGCAGGGGTGTCAAACCGAGTTCACCGCTTGTGGAGGCGGATTTTACAGGTCGTGACGTGTTATCATGAGCATCACGCCGAGTAGACACCTAGGTTTTATTTCCGCATATTTTTTAGAGACATGTGTCAGGATGTAGCCGAAACATACATATTTTTTGAACATGATGCACATGGATGAAAATATTCGATATATATATATATATATATATATATATATATACACACACACACACATCTATTTTCCTGTATGGATCTTGTCATGTGATGATGATTTTTACAAATTATGTAAATGTTTATCTAATACAATGTTAGCTATTGTATCAGTTAATGCATTCATTCATTTAGGAATATGTTGATATGTAATGTAATCAAAATGTCTTTCCAGTAAACGAACACGCAAATACAACCTTAAGATGTGAGGGTTTCTAACTGAATAATGTCCATTAAGTTGAAGAACAACAAGCTGTGGGTCTAGGTTAACAATCAATGCACGAATGTCGAGGATAATCGCATCGGTTAATAGTTCAATAACAACATTATATTCTGTGAAATTGTTTGTAGTTCGTCCTAGACCTTGAAGATCTATCAACTCACCAGTAGGATCATAAATCACCCAGGCTGCTAAAGACAGGTTCTAGGTACAGCGGGAAGCACCATCCGCGAAACCGACACAAGGGGTAATAGACATCTACACAATAAGCAACAATCCAATAAGCAGGAAAATGCTCGCAAAGCACACCAAGCCAAAAAATTTAAAAAAATTAAAAGAACACCTATGTACACAAAACATGCACGAATGACTCATGCATAGTAATTTTTAAGATACAACCCATTTTGGGGCTGATCCAGAGGATGACCTTCATGATCAATAAGATCATAGGCCCCATTCCACAAAACACCTTTAATAATGTAGGGCCCATGCCACATGGGTTGAAATTTGCCTGCCCCCAGCTTATCGTGAGCTTGGTCGTACAAGAGGACGAGGTCTCCTTCTATGAAGGAACGAGGGGAAACCGACTGGTCAAATGAGCTTTGACCCACTTTTTCTGTGATTCAATGACCAGAGCAACAAAGCGACGAGTTTCATCCATCCTTTCTAAGTAGAGAAGACGCTCTTCTTTTGGTGAAGTATTCGGCAACAATTCAATAGCTAGCTTGAGCAAAGGTATTTCACATTCAATCGAAAGGGTAGCTTCCAGACCATAAACAAGCTGAAATGGAGTGAATCCAGTCGCATCCTTAACTAAGGTTCGGTATGCTCGAAGAGATGAAAATAACATGAGATGCCAGTTTGATTTGTGCATCCAAATTTTTCGTTGAAGCATAGTGACAAGAAATTTATTCATGGCTTCAACCAGGCCATTGGCCTGAGGATAGTACAACGTTGAGTTGTCATGACGCATACCCAAATTTGAATTCAACTCCGCCACCATGTAATGCCGAAAATGGGAACCATGATTGGTAACAATGGCTTGAGGGACACCAAACCAAGAAATGACATGATTGAATAGAAAACGAGCTGTTGTCTTACCGTTAGCTGTAAGTATAGGCATTGCTTCGGCCCATTTGGTGAAGTAGTCAATGACTACAATGATATAAGCATGACCCCCGGTCGAGTGAGGGTTACACGTCATAAAATCAATGCCCCACTTTTCAAAGGGACCAACGGTAATGACAGGGTGGAGATGGGAAGGCGGTGTGCGCATATTGCGCTAATAGACCTGGCAATCATGGCACTTACGTACAACAACAATGCAGCCTTTAAAGATGGTGGGCCAGAAATACCCAGCACGAAGAATTTTCTATGAAGTAGCATAACCAGACATGTGACCGCCACAGGCACCACTGTGACAATCATTCAAGGCTTTCTCAGCTTCCTTGAGAGTCAAACATTGGCGCAGAATGGAATCAACTCCGATGTAATAGAGTGCATCTCCCACTATACAATAGGATTGCGATTGATGATAGATGCGTCAGCGAGCATCCTTCGTTAACTCAGATCGGAAGGTATAAGTCTGAAGATATACGATGATATCATCATACCAAGGATCAAGGGTGTTGATAGAAAAAAGTGTGTCGTCCAAAATGCGTTCCTCGGAACCAGACGACTCGGAGTCGGAAGGGAGAGAGAAGATTAAATCGGCGAAGACTAATGACTTCTTCGACTTGGTAGTGGTGAACTCCAAATCGAAATCGTGGAGGATGAAAATCCACTTTGAGTAGTTTCCCCCCAGAAATTGATGAGACAATATGTAGGTCAAAGGGTTGCAGTCATAAATCATAGTCACTGTACGCAACAGAATATAGTGACGAAAACGTTGAATAGCTTGAACAATAGCCAACGCCAACTTCTTGACATGTTCATATCGCGTTTCAATATCGAGAAGGTTACGAGACAGATAATAAATGACATACTCGTCACCACCATCATCGTCTTGTACCAAAACCATGGCAATCGTGTTGAATGCAGTGGCCAAATAGAGGGAATAATCGCGATGATAATTCAGAGGACGCAACTGTTACATGTTATTTTGTCACGATGACATTTTAATGTCTATATAGGTTCATCAATAGCTATATTATGCTCCCTTAGAATTCAAAAACCCTAATGTTCTTAAACCAAGTCTTGGAATTGGAGAAAAGCTCATTAAAACCCTAAAAAGTCTAACTCTGCACTTTTCCTTGTCCTTGCCTATGGATCCGAAAATATTTTCTCTATAGCCTACGGTACATCCCGCACATTTTTCTTATAAAACTTGCGGACCCCCGTAAACAGTCAAATAAAGCAAAAAATAAGTTCTAGAATCCCAGCTAGTCGAATATTCTCCCAACTGGAAGCTTCTAGAAGTGTGTTCAGTTCGAGCTTTATCCTATACTCTTGAGATCTATCCCTTCACTGATGGAGTTTATCCCTTGGTATATGGAGCTCAAATCCCTTCATGAGAGGAATCCATCCCCCTCTTCATGGAACTAAAACTACCTCCATTTCCCTATAAATTGAGCTCATGTTTCAGTCTCAAGGGCAGACATACATATTAGTTGCTGAAGAATTTCTTAAGAGAGAATACTCTCTATACTAGCCATTTTTGATATGAGAATGATCATACACTCATGTCCATAACTTTAAGCTGGTTCAGAGAGAAGAAGGCTTCTCAATCTGAGAGAGAACGATTGTTCAGGACCCCGGAAGAACCTGTATAACATCAATGCGAAAGGTTGTAAGTTTACTTCTTATTATACAAGTTAATACAAATGAATTCCATTTTCTCATTGAATTGTTCTTGTATCTATTTGAGTATTTCAATTCTTGGACTCCTTGATCACTGAGATAGATTAATTTTTTCTGAATTATTATATCTTGCAGGTGCTTTTAATCTTTTTATCTGTCTTTGATTGAAGATTTCACATGCCGAAGTGACCTCTTTTGGAGCGACTGGATAGAATATTTCGACAAGCGTTGGACTTCAGGTAGGGGCATGTCCTCATACTTTGTTATTAATAATTTTGAATCACAAATGATAGAGAGAAAATGGTTTACATTTGGTTGTTTGTTTCTAGATATCCTTAGGATACTAGGGAGATCGTTCTTGTATACAAGAAGGATTTCATTAGGGGAATTTTGAGGTATAAAATGGGCCTCCTAAGGAAATAATAAAATAATAGCTAAGCCAATAAAATAATATTTATGAATTTTCAATTCACTTTTTGCACCACAATCCATGTAACCATAGTTAAATTCAATTGAAAAGTTGTACCAAAATAAAATTAATAAAAAAATTGTTTTGATGTGACTATAAATAAGAATGATATTTTCAAGAAAAAGTCATTATCATTGAAAAACTAATGCATTTTTCCTTTGTACTTAAATAGCTTAAAATAAAATATAAATATAAATTTATAAATTCTTAATTATATTATATGCTATTAATTAAAATTTATATAATTAAAATTGTATAATAACATGTAATTAATATAATATAATATAATATAATAAATGTATAGGGATATGCATAGTTTCTTTCAAGAAATATGAAATGACAATAATATATTTTTATTCAAAAAGTGTGAAATGACATTTATTATGAGTACTTTACTTTGACTTTAAAAGTACTTAGAGCACTACCATGGTTAACCATGAGTTTTTATCCACCATTGAGAATATGACAAGTAAGTACCTTTAACTCAAGCAATGCCACCTCAACCATTAGGGATGATGTCATCCCCTAAAATGTGATTGGTTCTCATAAAGTGAATTTTGATTGTACATTTTTTTTAGGAGGCCCATTTTAGACCTCAAAATTCCCCTAATGATCTACGTAACAAAAATAGAGGAGTGTTGACAAGCAACGTGTTCAGTGCATCGAAGGACTTTTGGGCGATCTCATCCTAGAGGAACGAGACACCTTGCTTCAGTTATTGCGTAAATCCTTTAGCCACTTTGGCATAGTTAGGTATAAAACGACATAAGAAATTAGCCTTCCCCTGCAGACTCTGTAGCTGATGTAATGAGGATGGAGAGGGGAGATTAATGATAGCTTCAACTTTGAGCGGATCGAGACGAATCCCGTCTTTTGAAATGATGAACCCTAAGAGTCTACCAGAGTCAACACAGAAGACGCACTTATGCGGATTCAGCCGGATGTTATAGCGTCGACAACGAATAAAAATATGACGGAGATGGTTAGGATGGTATTTACGCTTAGCCGAATGAGCCAGAAGGTCATCCAGATAAGGCTGATCAATGTGCTTAATATTGTGGAAAGCATTTAACATTGCTCGCTGAAATGTAGCCCCAACATTTTTCAGACCGAAAGGGAGATTTTTATAAGAGAAAGTACCCCAAGGATAGATGAAGGCGGTCTTATGTTGATAAGTTGGAAGAATGTTAATCTGGTTGTAACCAGAAAATCCGTCCAATATAAGAGAAAAAATATCACTCCCAGCACATTCATCAATGATTTGATCAATAAAGGGAGTAGGATAATTATCCTTAGGGAAAGCACGATTAATGTCACGGTAATCAACACATACACGAATGGTACCCTATTTCTTATCTACAGGAACAATATTGGAAACCCATTCTGTCAAAGGAATCAGATAGATAAAAATAGCTTTGAGAAGTTTTTCAACTTCTCCCTTAATAGCGACAACCTTTCTAGGGTGCACAGGATGAAGACGTTGGCGAACAGGCTTTGCACTAAGATAGGTAGGAATCTCATGCTCCACTATACTTGGATCAATGTCAGGCATCTCTTCATAAGACCATGCAAAGACATCACGAAACTCGTGGAAAAGGCTAGTATAGACCTGAACCTCATCGGAAGAATAGGTCACCCCAATATGGATGTTCTCGACAATTCCCGGTTTGACAGAAATGTCGATAAACATCGTTTGTGTGATATTACTCAAGTTACTTTCTGTAAAAACTTCATATGTCAGAATAGGTGTTTGAAGTGGAGAAGAAGGAACCTGAGAAGCGAACCTCTTAAGACACGTAGACATGGCCCCAAGGCCAGGCATGAACGAGGAACGATGATGACTATCATCCCAAGGAGGATTGTTGAGAGACATAGTTTCCACGATGGCCTCATCGGAAGGAAATATCTCTTTCAAGGGATCGAGAGAATCTGAATCGCTGAGCCAAGGGGATTGAGAATAAGTATCAAGAGACATGCCCAAAGGAGTATGATCAGGAGGCGATGGATCTGAAGCTGAAATAAGTTCACAATAGTCAATGTTAATCGAAATTAACGGCATAGAGTCTCTAAATGAATCAAACTACTCGGGCGAAGGGATGATCCACAGATCGTCAGACCTGGAGATCATATTAACCTGAACAGTGTTGGGTGGAGGAAGAGGAAAAATACCCATGAGGGCAAGATCTTTGAAGAGACCCAGCCCTGCGCTCTCATAAGGCATAGGAATTTGATCCACATACGGAACATTGTTCTCGGAAGAAGAAGTCAAGAACGACTGTTGATCAACAGTAACGATCTTTCCTTCGTGCGAAAATCGAAAAACACGAAAGAAAGTGGATGGAACGCACATCATGGCATGGGTCCAAATGCAACCGAGGAGAAGATTGTAATTGAGCTTGGCATCAACTACTTCAACCTCGACGTTGACCGTCTTCCCTTCTAAGGTAATCGATAAACTAGTGAGAACACCAAGAGGTTTAGATTCCCTTCCATCAAACGCTTCTAGAGAATTTGGAGATGAATTCAAAGCTAGAGAACCAATAGCTTTCCAGTAGGCAGATGACATGATGCACGTAGACGCACCCTCGTCCACGACTGCTCGATGGATATTCAGTCCATTAATGCCAACTTGTATGATGAGCACAAGCTGGTGAGGGAGTCATGGGATGAAATTTTCCAAGTCGAAAGTGATAAGGCTTGAATCAGTAGGATCAACCCCGCCGATCACAGATAGCAAAGCCTTCCATTGAGATGGACAAATCTGAAGTACTTCTAATGCAGACATCACAGATGGCGCCTGAGCCAAATCCTCAACAATAATGTAATGTTGAGCAGCATGGGCGTTAGGATTGTAAGAAGAATTAAGAAGTACACCTTTGGAAGGTGGCCGTACAACGGGCTCAATACTGGGCCTTTCAATTTGTAGAGGACCAGAAGCAGGCGGAGGAGGAGGACCATCAATGATCTCTTTCCCCGCTACCTGATGCGGTTCGGTATAATCTTTCAACCCGGTAGCTATGGAAACAGATGCAGAGCCGTTCATCATGAAAACCTGAGAGCCAAATGGGATAGAGGACTGAGGTTTCTCTACCAACTGAATATGTTGTGATAGAAACGGTTCTTTGAGAATGGCCAGAGTTCCTTGGGTGCCTTTGATAAATTGACTCACTTTGGCCCATCGAGGACAGTCCTTGGTGTAGTGCTCTTCGTCACAAATCAAGCAAGGATACTTCGGTTTACACTGTGAACCATCATTAGCACGAGATTTCTGAGAATCCCGTTTCGGGGTATCGGCTTTGGCCTTACCTTTACCCATATTTTTACCCTTGGAAGTTTTATTCGCTGGATTGTCCTGAATAACATTTACTTCCACTGTTTTACTAGAATTCGGGGTTGGCTGAGAAGTAGTATCATTGGAAGGAGTAGATTTTTGCTTCCTAGGATTCAGAGGAGAAGACTTTCGAGAAGTATGAGACATGAAACCAATGATACCGTCGAAGGATGGCGTCGTCGCTGCTTTGGAAGTTCCAGGTCTAGGAGCATCAGGCAAGAGATCGTACAACGTGCTAAACTGAGAGTACACAAGATCAAGGTACTGGGCATGAGAAATGGCTTGTTCCTCAGTGACGCATGCCCCCATAGCAATGTCCTTAGCAATAAGACTAATGAAAGAGGTAGTAAACCAATAAGTTAGGAGCTGATCAGGAATATCAAACTTGATTAGACGGCAACAACGCCTCCATTCATGAATGTGATCTGAGATATGGGTAGCTCGATCCTGCTTCAAGGATGTGAGGAGGTGTGTCCTGGTTTCATACCGAATCTGTAACTGAAAGTGTGTGAGAAACGCCATGGATAAAGAATTGAAATCCTGAAAAATGCCACGAGATAACTCGATGTACCACTTGGCAGTGGCACCAGTAAGAGTCCATTGGAAAATACGGAGTCAGATAGAATCATTAATCGAAGAGTTAGAGGAACAACAAAGATGGTATTTCATAACGTGTGCTTGGGGGTCTTCTATGGAGTTGCCTCAAACTTGGGACAATCACCAGGAATTTTGGTTGGAATCGGAGGCCAATACGGGTTATGAAGGATTGGATCATTCATCAACTTTGACACATCAGGCAGTTCCAACGTAGCAAGAAACGACAATTGAGGATGGCATTGGAGGTCGTTGATAAGGACCAGTGTTAGCATTCCACCCAGGTTGAGAGAAGTTTCTCCCCCATATGTTTTGTCCTGGAGGATTCTGTCCATAGGGGTTATAAGCCTGATAGTTCTGCCGATACTGGGGTTGACGACCAGTATACTGATCCTGAGCATACCATTGAGGTCCTTGTTCAGCAACATATGGATTCTACTATGGATTGTAAGCATGGCCTTGAGGTGGATATTACACCATTTGGGATTGACTTTGAGGGTAATAAGTGAAACCTTGGGGCGCACTATATACTGCCTGAAATTTACCTTGAGGAGGGTAAGTAGCGCCTTGAGGTTGAGAAGGTTATCCCTAAGAAGCAAGTTTAATGGGCTGCTGAGTTGGTTGAACAGGTTGAATCAGCTTTTGAGCAGGTTGAACTGGCTGCTGAGCGGGTTGAGCAGTTTAGATCGGCTACTGAGGTTGGGCAGATTGTCCTTGCGGAGCAGGTTGGCCTGGATATTTAGGGCCATCGAGTTTCCCTTTTGGAAGAGGTTGGCTGGATGGTTTAGATGGACGAGGTTGCCTCTAAAAGCCAAGTTGACTTGGAGCAGGACCGTAGGGTTGTCCTTGCTGTATAAAAGTTTGGCCTTGCGGAACATAAGGTTGTTGTTGTTACACAAAAGGTTGTCCCTGTGGTGGATACGTTTCCCCCCCAGGAACATAAGATGCTCTTGGTTGAAACTGAGGTTGACCAAACGGACCATAGGGTTATCCTTGTTGGACAGAAGGTTGTCCCTGTAAGGGTTGTCCTTCCGGACCATAAGGTTGTCCTTGAGGACTAAAGGGTTTTCCCTGCTGGACCAAAGTTTGTCCCTGTAAGGGTTGCCCTTGTAGACCTGAGGGTTGTCCCTGTAATAATGGCCCTTGATGAGCAACGTTCTGATAGGGATTTGCCGGAGGAAAATAAACAACTTTATTAGGATCAATGGGAGACAAATATACATGATTACCGTAGACATCATAATGATGGGGAGGATTTCTAGGAGCTTGTGGCTGCTGAGAACCCTAAGGCTTGGAACTCTGCAACTGAGAATCAGGAGAGGGATCATACCGTTGCTAAATATCCAATAGATATTCATCGAATGTATAAGTAGAAACCCCAGGCGTGGTAGAATTGTGCGGTTTCCACAACATGAGGTTGTGATCCAAATTACCGTAGGTTCAATGGTGCAATGTGGGATTGATAAAGATAGACTTGCAAACAAAAATGCACTCGATGACAGAAAGTCATGCGAACAACCGTTGCATATGAAGCCACACAAACAAGAGGGTCGACCGCACAGATGTAATAGTGTCCGATGAAATGTGGTGTCGAGGGCAACATTCTTAATGTAGGAAAACCGAGGCCCATGGGAGCCAGACCGGATCGGGCCATCGACGCCACACCAGAAATGATCTGACCCAAAGTATGATAACCAGGTGGAAGAGACACTGATTGGGGGAAAGTTGACTGGAGACATACGAGAATTATTCTGGGAAAAGTTGATATTCCCTTGTAGAAGCACATCTCTCTTCACTGCCAACAGGAATGGAAGGATCCATATCTGATGATGTCGTAAGATCGTCGAAAAGACGACCAGGACTAGGGGGGATAACAACGGCTAATAATGGTGATCCCGAATTGAGAGGAGGGAATTCTTCCTCGCTCCCAAAACCAGACCAAGCACCCCGAGGTGGCCAATTGAAATCAACCAACCCTTCAGGAGGATACCGAGTAGCGAGAGGTAAGACACTTGGAAGAATAGGCTGCGAAAACTCAGCAAACGTAGTGGAATGAGGTGTTTCCAAATAAATGTCAGGAAAAGGACTACCACTAGGAGGCAGTGGAGAAGAGGACGAAACTGGTGGTTCCGCCATTGTGAAAACACTTCAACACAGGAAGAAAAATGAGATAAAATGTTCGAGGCTTCAAGATCAAACCCTAAGGAAGTATAAAAACAAGCCAAGAATTTTTTTTTTAACGAGCATGTGATCGTAGGCAGTTAATTTTATGACATTGAAACAAAACCTTGTTGTTTCATGTTTTAAGAGTCGAGAAATAGGCAAAATATGACTCTAATCACTTTCAGGTGGAACGAGCGTGAAAGGACAAGTGCTCGATGATGTTTTCACTTTTTAAGGAGTCATGAAAAGATCAAAATGACTGCTCAGGTAATCTAATCGAGGGTGTACCAAGTTTCCATGAACTAACATGTACACCTTGGTGATCAAATGAAAGAGAAATGACCAAGGACTTAACGTACGTGTAGGTAGTATCCCCGAATGCTGTGTTCGGTGTATCATGGTTACAGGGCGGCAGACTCGGCTTCCTATGGATGAAGGATTTGAACCTATGAGGGTCTCCCTTTATATACGCGATGGTACGAGGAGCACAAGTCCATGCCAGCGTTGTCTAAATCTAGGTGGCGAACGACAACTACTAGGTTTAATGACGTTGGAACACGTCACTAGCGTAGACCTCTAAAATGTATACGTTAAGTTTTAATGCTTCCTTATATTGATTGAATTTATTTTAAGGTTGATCTTGAATTAATGTTTCAGTTTCAAGGCCCTACTGAATGTTATCTTGAATTCCTAAATGCACACTGCATGCGAAAGAACATCATTTCCGTTCGATGAATGCTAACTAAGAGAAGGATAAGAATATTTAACAAAGTAGCAATTAATGAAAACACAAGAAGAATTTCACTAATGCATCTAATACAAAAAAATGAGAAAACGAAAACTCTTTCCCAGTTCACTAAGAGCTAGTTATGCAAAAGAAATTTTCATTTTAAATCCAAATGAAAGAATACAATTTTTTTTTGTTTTTTAGATGAATGAAGCACACAATGCACTATTGCACTAAAAATCAAAGCAAACACTAGTTTTGAGCACTACGGATGTAAAGATCTAAAACGAATAAATCAAATGCAATAAAAACATAAAACACACTCAAAACAAGGATGCACTCTTTCAAGTAAACAAAAGACTTTCAAAATGATCCAAACGAGCAATGTGATCTATGCTCTAAGTGACAAAATGGAGAGTTAAACGAAAATAAAAGTGATCATCCAACAAACCAAAGACATGAAGAATCGATAAAGACTAACGCAATCGACCAGCGAATTGAAGTGACAGAGATCAAAGTGACTTGACGTTTAACCAAACGGCTTAGTGAGAAAAAGACACCTAGAAACCCTAGGGCTACAAACTTCACTGATGAGAAAAAGGAAAAAAAACTAAGGAGACTGAGGCTACAGAGTCGAAACAACTTCAAAAGACCAATTGCAAGGCAAAGAAACAATCCAGAGCCAAGGACTACTGACAAAAACTCAAGAATAAGGTCAAACCAAATCCTATAGGATTCGGCGCGACTGTCAGGCTGTAATCCGCGGCCAACAAGGGTTGGCGCACCTATGACAAAGGCAACAAGCGCCAATTGGCACGAATGTTCAAAGAAAAAATGTGCCAAGATAGAAAACTATAAGAAAAGGATAAAACCAATGAGCAGAGGTCAAACTTGACACTCTGGAACTGAACAGGAGGATTCAAAATAGTGAGGCAAGTCAAGCAAGGTAGAAAATCAATCAAAGGACCAGAGTCGACTCGACAAGTCAAAATCTCAACCAACAACGAGACGATAACCACAAACTCATCCCCAATGAAGTCACAAACTTGTTGAGTAGGTAAATCCCCTCTGTGGACAGAGACGACCCCTCTAGCCCGAGGGTGGGTCTAGCAACGAGAGGACATGCTAATGTGTTGGTTCCTAGTTAACGAATGAAACGAGTTGGGATATATTGTCCTACCTGTAATCCAATGTGGTTGGTGTAGCTACAATAGAGGTCTCCTGATCCTCGTCTCGACACGTCGTGATCCTTCAACAATGGTATTCGTGTGCCTGCACAAAGATCAAAGGATGAAAGTAGCATACATAACAATAATTGCATTCATAACTAGCTAATCAGTCAAGGAAGATTAAACGTATTGCGTAAGATAAATGGCATCAACACAAGACGGGAACCAAAACATCAGTCATGCATATATTAAGAGAAAGAAAGAGATTACAACCGAAGCCTTGACGTTGCAGCCACCTTCAGCAGGTCCAGTTGAAGTGCGTCTCGAGCATTCGTTAGATAATTTGGATGTGGCGAGGCAAAAATTAAGCTCTCTCTCGACAAGGGTCTCTCTCTCTGCTCTATCTCACCAGCTATATTAGACTGTTTCAGCAAAATTTTCAGCAATTCCTCTTCAGCTAGCTTCATCAATGTGAGAGAGGTTTATTTATAGAGGGAGAGGAGAAGGTTTGGATCCCTAAAATGATGGAAGGGAGGCCTTATCCTTTGGGAGGTTCCCCCAAAAGGTGGAAACAAGAGGCCAAAGGAAGGTGTTCTTGTGGCTTGGGTAGCTCACTGGGACAGAGCGCCAATGGGCATGGGGCTCAGTGTTAATTTCCTTCATTGGCGCGAGGGAATAACGGCCTACCAGCGCCAACCCAAAAGCATGTGTTTTTGGTGGTCTACTCAAGGAAAATTCAACAGAGGAAATTTTTTCCTTATGGCAAGGGATGCAATGACACTTTTTACAAGGCATGACACTTCATATAAGTCACATAAATGGTCCTCCAATGTGCAGGATGGGGATTGCATGGACGGTGACAAAATGTTGTGTAACACTGATGTGACATATCCATGTGTCATGCAAAGCCCACAAACTCTTTACTTTAACTCTTCGAGGGTGGCCAATTTAAATGGGCATATTTTTTCTTGTTAAACTCTATGATTCTTGACATTAACTTATTTTAGTCAAATGATGCATAACGAGAGGGTGAGGGAGTCATACCTTGAGCCTACCTGATGTTGATGAGTGGTAGGATCCTTTGATGTAGGGAGTTGGAGCATGGTTATGGTCATCAATGATTTGTTTCATTCCTGATGTTGATGAGTGGTAGGATCCTTTGATGTAGGGAGCTGGATCATGGTGATGGTCATCAGTGATTTGTTTCATTCACTATGCTTTTTTTTTTCTTTTTCGAGTGAACAACTTATCTTTATGAGTGAAATGATTATTTCCTTTGCTTCTTGATTCTTTTTAAAGTACCTCATGGAGACTCTCAGGTGTTTTTTTTGGTTTGGCTTCTCTTCTGGAGTCCTCTGGCGGAGCCATCTTCATCAGTCACCTCATTCTTTTTTGATGTGTTGTTTGTATGTGCATAATTTCTACAGGAAGTGATCATATTCCTGTAGCAGTTCCCTTGTTACAATTTTGGAGCTCAACTGACCCAAGGAATGAAGAAAAATAGTGTATGGATGCTAGGAGTGGTGTTAGGATGTGAGTGGAGTGGTGTAGTGGAGGAGGTTATGAGAGGAGACACCCTGTGTGAGGATTTAGCTAAACTAGCTGATAGTGGCGAAATAGAGGGTTTGATGAGTGAATATTTATGCATGGGGTGGAGTGATGGTTAGGAATGGTAGGTGTAGGTAAAAAAATATTTTTTATGTATTTTTGAGGGGTAGGTGGCCTTTGGTGAGATTATTCATCCTCGAGTGACTTTCCTGTAGCATCACATGGTTTCCTATAGCAGCCTGTGACATCCTGTAACACTGCAAAGAGTAAGGGAAAAATGGAATTTTTGCTCACCTAGTGGGAGAAATGGATGAATGAATGCATGTTGGGGTTGCACATGGAGTGGATAGGTAGAGGAGAGAGAGAGATAGAGAGAGATAGAAGGGATGTTTCTTCTCTTGTCCAAATTTCCCTTAATTAACAATCTGTAAAACAAAAGCAGGTTAGTGCATAGGTGTTGTGTCATTCTTTTGATTATTTTTCTTTTCCTTTTTTTTTTTTGAAGATAGGTGGGCTGCCTCAGAACATTTTTTCAACCCACAAGCCTGTCTTGGGTGCCTCAAAGAGGTTTTCACCCAAGGATATTTTATTTCTCTGTTTTTTTGCTGTAGGATTGCCTCAAGGAGGTTTTCAACCCAGGAGTTGGCCTTGGATGCCTCAGAGAGGTTTTTTACCTAGGCCTCTTTATTTTTTCCTTTTTTTTGCTAGGAAGGTGAGGGGCTGGAAACTATGGAGCTTCCAATTACATTCACCTCCCTATTTATTGCATTGATAAATTCAGCCTTAGACAGGGGCTTCTTGTACATATTTAGATTGTAACCATTGAAAAGAAAAGGGAGCCCATCCTCATCTATGGCTATGATCTGAACAACCCCATTGTCATGGAATTTATCCACTTGATTATAAGGTCCTAGCCATATTTTCATTAAATTTCCCTTGAAGTCCTTGAATCTGGATTCATAGAGCATAGCCCAATCCCCTTCCTGAAATGTCTTTTCTTTGATGTGATTGTCATGCCAACATTTTCTTTGCAGTTGGATCACTTCTTTGTGAAGGAGGGCCTACATTCTGAATTCATCCAGACCATTGAGATGCAACAACCTTTCTTGTTGTGCCTTTGTGATGTCCAAATCCAACTAACCTTCCCTCCTCATGGTGCTATATTCAAACTCAATGGAGAGAAAAGCTTCATTCCCATAAACTAGATCATATGGAGTAAACCCTGTAGTTGTGTTCCAGGTGGTATTGTAAGCCCAAGTGGCTTCCACCAACTTGTCTTCCCAATCATTCTTGCTGTTGCTCACAACCTTGGTGAGGATGTTTTCCAACGCTCTATTTGTCACTTCAACCTAGCCATTTGCTTGAGGATGTTAGGCAGTGGAATTCTTGTGCTTTATCTTGTACTGCCTCATGAGGTTCTCAATGAGATGAGATGTAAATTGAGCCCCCTGATCAGTGACTACCTCTCTGGGGCATCCAACCTTGTAGAACACGTTCTCTCTAAAAAACTCAGTTACCTTCTCTTATGTTGTTGCTTTTACAACCCTTGTTTTATCCCACAATGTCAATTAATCGATGCAGACTATGGTATATCTCTTATGCTCGGATGGTGGATCAATGGGTCCAATGAAGTCCATGCCCCACTTGTCAAATGTCTCTAAAGCCACCTAAGGTTTCGAAAGAATTTCATCCCTCAGTGTAGGTCTCCCCATCCTTTGACATTGATCACATCTACTGGTGTATCTCTTGGCATCATGTTGGAGGGTAGGCCAATAGTAGCCTGCTTGCAAGGATTTGAAGGTTTTCCTCTTAGCAGTAAAATGAACCCCACAGGGACCATCATGACATGCTGAGAGGATGCCTCCTCTCCCCTCACACATATTTTGAGAATTTGATCCATACCCAATTTGAATAGATTGCCACCAATCCAAGTGAAAGGGGCATTTTTCCTTATAATCCTGCTCTTTTCTTTGGATCAAAGGATTGGAGGAAACCTATCAGAAACCAAGTAGTTAGTTATGTCAGCAAACCAAGGAGAGAGTGTTGAGATAGCGAATAGATTTTCATATGAAAGATGATCATCCACCATTCCTTTCTCATCTTCAGATAAATTTATTCTATACATTAAATCTGCAACAAAATTTTCCTTTCATGTTTTATCAACAATTGTCAAACCAAACTACTGCAATACCAGCAACCATCTAATGATTCTAGCATTAACATCCAGTTTATTAAATAAGTACTTTATTTTTGCATGGTCATTATGTACAAAGGTCTAATAAACAGTAACGTAGTGCCTGATTTTGTTTAGGGAATAGAAAATGGCTAAGAGCTCCTTTTTAGTGACAATATAGTCAAGTTCAAATTTGGATAGATTCTTGCTATTGAAATAAATGGCATAGGGTAATTTGTATTCCAACTTCACCAAGGCTGACCCCATAGCTTTAGCTGATGCATCTGTATGAATGTGGAAGGGCAGAGCCCAATTTTGACCTCAAAGAATAGAGGCAGTGGTTAGATTTTCCTTGATGACATCAAAAGCCTCCTGACAGAGAATAGACCAGAAAAAATCATAATCTTTGGCCAACAATCCGAATAATGGAGAAGCCACTTTGATGAAGTCCTTAATGAACCTCCTATAGTAGCTAGCCAACCATAGGAAAATTTTGACATCTTGTTGCTTCTGAGGAATAGGAACCCTTTTTATGATGGTGATTTTATTTGGGTCTACCTGTATTCTTGCTTGTTATATTGAGTGGCCTATGATTATCCCTTTCCTTTTTAGAAATTCACACTTTTTAGGACTCAGAGAGAGATGCATTTCAATGAAATTGCTTAACAGATTTCCTAGATTAGAGAGAGCCTCCTGGAAATCATACCCATAGGGTTCGAAATCATCCATGTAGATTTCTATAGATTCATGGAATAATTTAGAAAAAATGCTCAGGATTGATCTTTGGAAAGTAGCAAGGGCATTTCACAACTCAAAAGGAAGGACACTATAAGCGAAAGTGCCCCAGGGAAATGTGAAAGTGGTCTTGTCCTAGTCCTCAGGGCTGATTTGGATCTGGTTATACCCACTGAACCCATCTAGGAAAGAGAAAAAATTATTCCTTGCAAGACCATTTAGGACTTAATCAATGAAGGGAAAGGGGAAATGACCCTTCTTAGTGGCTTTTTTTAGTTCTCGGTAGTCAACATATATTCACCACTTTCCATTTTTATTTGGGACTAGAAAAATAGGAGACACCCACTCACTATCTAATATGAGGTAGATGAAACCTACATCCAACAAATTTTGAAGTTCATCCTTCACTATGTCCTTTACGGATGGGTTCATCCTCCTTTAGGGCTGGCGCACATGCTTGCATCCTTCTTTAATATAAATATGATGTGTGCACACTGAGGGATGCACCCCTTTAATGACCTTGTAGCCCCAAGAAAAATCATCTAAGTTTTCCTTCAGGAGTTGGCATAGTTTCTCTTCTTCTTTGGCTAAGAGGGTGTTGTGGCTCATGTGCATTTAATTTTGAAATATTTCTCAAAACACCAAAAAAGAATATATGTTAGAAAATGTAAATTTTTTTGTATACCGAAAAATAATTTTTGATTTATATGTTGGTGTATTAACATTATGTGCGGAGATGTGAAGGTCGGTCGAGTCATGCTTATTCGCGTGCAGAACAGTTCAAGAGTCAGGTTGATTGATGTGTTCATAACATTACATGTTAGGGTTGAGTCGGATGTCCCCACCTCCACTTTCCATGTCATCCCTACCTTTATCGCACATCGCAAGCTCAGGAGAAATGGCGCTCATGAATATGTTATGAATGTCAAAATGAAAAGTGTGACAAGGGTTGGACATGATGCAGATCATAACTATGATTTAATATATTCCAATCGCACATTGCACATCGCAAGCTCAGGAGGAATGGCGCTCATGAATATGTTATGAATGCTGAAATGCGACAAGGGCCGTACGCGATGCAACTCAAAACTATGATTTAATATATTCCAATCGCACATCGCACATCGCAAGCTTAGGAGGAATGACGCTCATGGATATGTTATGGATGCTGAAATGAAAAATGCGACAATATTTTATATCTATTATTTCAATTTGCAATCGGCCCCACCTCCACTTGTCACGTCATCCCTACCTTTATCGCACATCGCACATCGCAAGCTTAGGAGGAATGGCGCTCATGAATATGTTATGAATGCCAAAATGAAAAATGCGATAAAGGGACGGAAGCGATAATTTTCAAAGGAAATTTTGAGTTTATTTAAAGTCCATGATTATGTGAAGTTGTGTTGTTTTATGAAGAAACATGAATGTGGGCAGTGGACTCAGGTAAGTGACCCAACTCAGAGCAAAAGAAGAGGAGATGGAACACTGCGGGCATGAGTAGAAGAGGTAGAGTCGGGCAGAAGGAGACATGATAACATTATTTGAAACGTAGAGGCATAGGAAGAGTCGGGAGAAAGAAGCATATGGTGGCATTGTTGGAAACACAACAGCTGGGTCAAGTCGGGAAAAGATGCTTTATTGAATAACTATTCGAATACCACATCAGAAAAAAAAAATACATGACAATAAGCAGAAAAGACAAATATTGAACTCTGGAAGAAATGCAGGGCAAAGATGTCTGATCTGTCAGGGAGACACATCAGCACTTCAGGGAGACGCGTCAGCAACAAATCAAATTCAACAAAAAGAATAATATTTCAAGTTTTAATTTGTTTTCTCTGTTTGTTAATATCGAATCTATAGTGATGTCCTCAATTGCAATGTAATAAGTTGTTTTAATAGTTTAGGTAGTCAAAGTAGTTTCAAGAAGTTCTAGCAGTTATGAACTGTTTTTGATGTATTTAAGCAAGATAGAAAGAAAGAAGAGGGGTTCTGAGTTTTGGACCTCTGGAAGACTAAAACTTTGGTACTTACATTTTGAGGAATTAATGATAGAAGCATCAATTTTCCTGCAACTTTTGATGGTGATTTATTTTTCTTGTGCCATTTTGTGTTCCTTTTTTCTGGAATGAAGTGAAGTAAAGTAGCTGTCGGTCTCTTAATTACATCTGTGAGTAAGATTTAAATAACCTTAATTTGCGCTCCTTCACTCCAACTCCTCTCCCTTCACAAATTATCTCTGGAACTTAAAAGTAATAGATTTTGTGTTAACAACATATTATTTTGATTTTCCTCTCTCCATAAATTCATTCTGAAACTTAAACTAATAGATTCTGTGTTACAACATATCCTTTTGAGTTTCTTCTATAGTTCTTCTTTTCCATTCAGATATCAATAGTTAATGGCATTGTAGATTCTTTCATTATACCAGATTATTAAGGGTTTAAAAGAATTAGTTTCCAAAGGGATTGGATGAAGACCACCTGATATGATTACTTATGTGACACATTTAAAAACAAATTTCTTAAGCATTGATTCCTTTCCACAGCTAAGGAATTTCCTCTTAAGGTAGAACATTTTCTAGCGCCGTTGTCAGAGACGAAGAGACGAAGTTTATTTTCCTCGGGTTTTTCACATTATTTCCTCTGGTTGTTTAGTGAGGAGAAAATATTTGGTTGTGTTTGTTATTCTCAAAATTATGGCTCATAAAAGGCCTCACACGAGGTCAGATACCTCAGAACAGAAGGTCCCTGATTTGTTAGACCCTGAAAGATTGGTTTCTAAAAGGGTTTGGAAACCCAAAACCCCCCTCAACACCTAGTCCTACATTGTCTACTCCTGACAGTAGTTCTAGTAATCCTTTTTTTGAATACATCTCCAAAGTACTTCCTTTCTTGGAACAAGATTCACCTTTCACACCAATTTATTTTCAACAACCTAAGTTGGAAGAACACTCCTTTGAGTCAGTTTCTTTTGCTTTTACTCAAGCTCAAAATACTCTAGTTGTTGGTCCCTCTGCCATTGTCCATCAACCCACTCCCATATCAGTTTTACCTCCACCTCCGTTCATTTTCACAGCAGGTTCATGGACTACATCTAACCAAGGAACAGTCAATCAAGGTGAAAACATGGCAGCACCAGCCTTTTTTTGAGCATATATGCTTCACTTAACCTTCCACAACCAATGAATGTGATGCCTCAAGAGTATCTTAAATTGCTCCCATGTTTTACTGGAGAAGATGAAATAACTGCAGAAAAACACTTGCCTATGTTTTGTAATTTTGCTGAAAATATGAATGTAGAACATCTTGATGTTGTAATGAGGCTTTTTGTTCAGTCTCTGGTTGGAGAGGCTAGAAAGTGGTATAAGGGATTTCAAAATAATTCTGTTAATACATGGGAAGAACTCGAAAATAAATTCACTCAGAGATGGGGTGAAAAAAGGGATCATGGATATTCACTAACAGAATTCAATGCAATCAAAAGAAAACCAGATGAGAATTTATTAGATTTTATTAAAAGGTTCAATAAATTGTATAACAATTTTCCTGTAGAAATGAAGCCACCTCATTTTGGAGAAAAGGTGGTTTTTGCTGGGGCTTTTTAAGCTGATTTTAGTTTCACACTTATAGAAAGGAGATCCCCTACTCTAGAGCAGATACAGACAAATGCTTTAGAAATTGAAGCTAATATGAATGCAGCTGGGAAGGCGAAAGGGAAACAACCAGTCCAAGAGAAGGGGAAAGCAAAAGAAGAATCACCACAGGATCAAAGAATTGATTATATGACAAAGGTGACAAATATTTTGTCAAAAAAATTAGTAAAGATGGAATTGGAAAGTAAAAAATCCCAAAGATCGGTACAACACAACAGAGGACGATTTAATCCTCAATTCAGAAAACAACCCCTGCAATTTTTGCAGAGAGAAAGAAGAGATCAAGATCAGGTCCAAGAACAACTGTATATAGGAGAAACACCCTGACAGTTAGTAGAAGATGACAAAAAAGAAGCTGAAGACCAAATATCTGCTGTATACACAAGAGAGGATGATGAATAGGAAGATTGTGAGGGAGAATATGTTGAAGTTGAAGTATCTTTTGATCAAGATGAAATGGATGAATAATGTAGGCAATTCACAAATTTCATGGAGGCTGAGTTACATAAAAAGTATGATTTAAGGTCTAGAAATAGAGCTAGAGTGCAGGATAATGAAGGTGAACAACAAGATTCTATTCCTCCTCCAATGGAGACTCCACAACAAAAGGACCCTGTAAAACAAGTCAGTAATGGGAAGCAACTTGTAAATTCAATTAATAGAATAGATGTGCAGCAGGGTGAACCTTCCCAGAGCAAATAATTTGATACTAATATTTTGGAGAGAGTTGTTCCTCTACCCGAAAAAGCGGAAAATTCTAGAAAGAGTGAAGAAGAACCTGAAAATAATGTTAAACAAACTCATGCTTTCAGTTTGACAAAAGAGTTGGAGAAGGTAAAAATTCAGGCACCTCTTCTAGAATTAGCTAAAATACCAGTCTACAAGAAAGAAATTTCATAATTTATTAATCTCACATAGATTGAAGATATAAGTGACACTGTGAACTTACAAGAAGAGAATCCAGTGGTCGCCTTTGGTCCGCATGTAGAAGAAGTAGATCCTTCTTTTCCACCATTCTATATTTCTTTGTTGCTTCATGATTTTACTCTCTGTAATTGTATACTGGACTCGGGAGCATCCCATAATCTCATGCCATTGTCTGTTATGAAGGAACTAAACTTACAGATTACCAAACCTTATAGGGATCTGTATTCATTTGATTCCAAAAAGGTGAAATGTGTTGGGTTAATTAAATATGTAGCAGTTTCTGTGGCACAAATTCCAACAAAGAGCATAGTCATGGATGTAGTGGTTGTTGACATTCCAGCCAGGTTTGGAATGCTCCTGTCAAGATCTTGGGGAGAAAAGCTAGGAGGTGTTAGAAAATTGGATTTCACTTATGCTATCATTCCTGTTTTCAATGGGGAAGAAAGGAGATTGTACATGGAAACAAGGTTCGTGAAGACCACTACCAAGAAAGATAAAGGAAATTCCCTTATTTATAGTCAAGAAACAGAAGATATTTTGTGTTTCATGCTGCATGAAGATGCAGAATTTACTGAAGACAAAGGGAAGCATCTCTCTTCAGTAGTTGTAAATAATGAGCTGCATTCAAAGAAGATTTGGAAATGCTATTTTGATGGTTCCTACTCCAAGGATGGCACGAGAGCTGGATTCTTGTTGATATCACCAGAAGGTAACCTCATGCATTTTTATTTTAAATTAGAATTTGATTCAACAAATAATGTGGCTGAGTATGAGGCCTTAATTTTAAGCCTTCAAGTTGCTAAATAGATGGGGGTTCAACGTATTTTAATTTTAGGTGACTCTGAATTGATAATAAGACAAATTAAAAATCATTTTCAGACCAAGCATCTGAGATCAAGATCATACATAAATGAAGTTTTGGATTTGATAGAGAACTATTTTGAAGCCTTCAATCTTCATTTCATTCCGAGGGAGGGGAATAGGTTGGCAAATTCGTTAGCAGTTGCATCTAGTACCTTTAAGCCTCCAATGAATCCAAGGTTAAGGTATGAGATTGAAATTAGACAAAGACCCTTTATTCTTGACAATGTGAAACATTGGCAGGTGTTTGAAGATGATGAGAAAATAAATCATTTCTTGACAATGATTGGAAACTTTGAAGATGTTGAGATAGATCAAGAAGAAGAACAAACATAGCTTAAAGGAGATATAAGAAACCTTAAGCAGTCAATAGGTGAGCAGAATATTATCCAATTGAAAGAAAATATCCTCCCTAAAGGACTGGTTCCCCTTGAAAGACTATTTGATTCTAATAAAGTTTCTATTAATTCAAATAAAATACATCAAGAGGAAGAGATGGAAGATTGTAATTTGGGAACTCAGCAAGAGCCAAAAATAGTGAGATTATTCAAGGGTGTTCCAAAAAATTATAAAGAGAGATACATTGATTCTTTTAATAAGTATATGGATGTGTTTTCTTGGTCATATGAAGACTTGAAAACGTATGATAAATGCATAATACAACATAAGATCCCATTGAAAGAAGGAATCAAACCACACAGAAAAAATATCAGACAAATTAATCCATTATTGTTAGCTCCAATTGGAAAGGAATGTAAGAAATTGCTGCAAGCAAAAATCATAGTCCCTCTCAAATATTTGGATTGGGTTTCGAATTTGGTTCCTGTGAGGAAGAAAAATGGAGAGATAAGATTGTGTGTAGACTTCAGGAATTTGAGTAGAGCATCTCTAAAGGATAATTATCCTTTACCTAAGATGGATTATGTCTTACAAAAAGTGACAAGAGCTTACAGGATGTCCATGATTGACGGATTCTCTGGGTATAATCAGGTGGCAGTGGATAAGGAATATTAGAAAAAGACAACTTTCACAACCCCTAGGGTAGTTTTATGTATGCAAGAATTCCATTTGGTCTTATTAATGCAGGTGCGAATATTCAGAGGGCCATGGACATGGTGTTTGTAGGTAACAAGTATGTGGTTATATATCTGGATGATGTTACGGTTATCTCAGGGTCAGATGATGAACACTTGGAACATCTGCAAAAAACTTTTGAAAAATGAAGGAAGTTTGGTCTGTTACTGAACCCCAAGAAATCTTTGTTTGCCTTAGAATAAGGTAAATTATTGGGCCACATAGTTTCAAAACAAGGAGTGAAGATTGATCTAGCAAGGGTGGAAACAAGTCAAACAATTCCTTTACCTAGAAGCAAGAAAGATATTCAGAGATTTTTGGGAAAAATAAACTTTATGAGAAGATTTGTACCAAACTATGCTGAGATTGTGAGAAATATAACTACCATGTTGAAGAAAAATGCAGAAGTGAGATGGGATAAAGAAGCAAGAGAAGCATTTTCCAGAATAAAAGAAGCACTCTAGGAAGCTCTTGTTCTAATAAGTCTTGATTATCAAAAGGTATTTCAAATATTTTCATTCTCTTCTCACACTACTATTGTTGTTGTGCTATTGCAGAAAAATGAGGATAATAAGGAGCCGCCAGTGGCATTATTCAGCAAAGTTCTCAGAGTTGCTAAGCTCAAATATAAAATTTTGGAGAAACAAGTGTATGCATTGGTCAAAGCACTCAAAGCCTTCAGGACTTATATGTTACAATCCCAAATAACCTCTTATGTACCTAATTTTGCTATTAAGGATGTGCTAGTTCAAAGTGATGTTGAAGGAAAAAGAGGAAAATGGATAAGCCGGATCAAGCAATACTTTCATCCTAGAAGATTTAAATGGAGAATCTCTGCAACTACCTTTGAATGGGCATTATTTGAAGAATTATTTTGAGCATTTAAAGTCAACATTCCACCATTGTAAGTACCAGATTGCTTATTTTTCATATGTCACCAAGAAATATTTGACTCCATGCCCAAAGAATAAGGCACTAATCTACAGTTCTTAGCGCTTTCATAGAAAAAACGCACTATCCCCAGTTGGAGCCAGATGTTGTGGCTAATGTGCATTTAATTTTGAAATATTTCTCAAAACACCAAAAAAATCATATATGTTAGAAAATGTAAAAAAAATGTATACCAAAAAATAATTTTTGATTTATATGTTGGTGTATTAACATTATGTTCGGAGATGTGAAGGTGGGTCGAGTCGTGCTTATTCACGTGCAGAACAGTTCAAGAGTCGGGCCGATTGATGCGTTCAGAAAATTAAATGCCAAGGTTGAGTCGGATGTCCCCACCTCCACTAGCCATGTCATCCCTACCTTTATCACATATTTCACATCACACATTGCAAGCTTAGGAGGAATGACACTCATGAATATGTTATGAATGCATAAATGCGAAGTGCGACAAGGGTCGGACGCGATGCAACTCAGAACTATGATTTAATATATTCCAATCGCACATCGCACATCGCAAGCTCAGGAGGAATGGCGCTCATGAATATGTTATGAATGTCGAAATGCGAAGTGTGAAAAGCGTCGGACGCGATGCATCTCAGAACTATGATTTAATATATTCCAATCGCACATCGCACATCGCAAGCTCAAGATGAATGGTGCTCATGGATATGTTATGAATGCAGAAATTTGAAATGCGACAAGATTTCATATTGCTGGTTACGATTTGCAATCGGACACACCTCCACTTGGCACGACATCCCTACCTTTATCACACATCGCACATCGCAAGTTCAGGAGGAATTGTGCTCATGAATATGTTATGAATTCCGAAATGTGAAATGCGATAAAGGGACGGACGAGATAGTTTTCAAAGGAAAATTTGAATTTATTTAAAGTCCAGTATTATGTGCAGTTGTGTTATTTTATGAAGAAACATGAACTTGGGCAGTGGACTCGGGCAAGTGACCCAACGCAGAGAAAAGGAGAAGAGGAGATGGAACACTACGGGCACAAGCAGAAGAGGCAGAGTCGGGTAGAAGGAGACATGATAACATTGTTTGAAACGTAGAGGCATAGGCAAAGTCGAGAAAAAGGAGCATATGGTGGCACCGTTGGAAACAAAACAGCTGGGTCAAGTCGGGAAAAGATGCGTTATTGCAAAACTGTTTGAATGCCACATCAAAAACAGAAAAGACATCAAAGCAAGAAGAAAATACAAATATTGAACTATGGAAGAAATGCAGGGCAAGGATGTCCGGTCTGTCAGGGAGACACATCAGCACTTCAAGGATACGCATCATTAACAAAAAAGATTCAGAAAAAAAGAATAATATTTCAAGTTTTAATCTGTTTTCTTTGTTTGTTAAGATCGACGCTATAGTGATGTCCTCAATTTCAATCTAATTATTAGTTTTAACATTTTAAGTAGTGGAAGTAGTTTCAAGAAGTTCTAGCAGTGATGAACTGTTTTTGATGTATTTAAGTAAGATAGAAAGTAAGAAGAGGGGTTCCAAGTTTTGGACCTCTGGAAGAATAAAACTTTGGTACTTACTTTTATGAGGAATTAATGAAATAAGCATCAACTTTCCTGCAACTGTTGATGGTGATTCGTTTTTCCTATTCCATTTTGTGTTCCTTCTTCTTGGAATGAAGTGAAGTAAAGTAGTTTCCGGTCTCTTAATTACATCTATGAGTAAGAGTTAAATAACCTTAATTTTCACTCCTTCACTCTAACTCATCTCCATTCACAAATTCTCTCTGGAACTTAAAAGTAATAGATTTTGTGTTTACAACATATTATTTTTGAGTTTCCTCTCTCTCCATAAATTCATTCTAAAACTTAAAGTGATAGATTCTATGTTATAGCATATCATTTTGAGTTTCTTCTACAGTTCTTATTTTCCATTTAGATATCAGCAGTTAATGGCATTTCAGATTCTTTCATTATACCATATTATTAGGGGTTTTAAAGAATTAGTTTCCAAAGGGATTGAACGAAGAACACCTGATACAATTACTTCTGTGACACATTTAAAAAAAAAATGCCTTAAGCATTGAATCCTTTCCATAGCCAAGGAATTGTCTTTTAAGATACAACAAAGGGATGAGTTAATATTGAGGGATTTTGATGGGCCAAATTCCATAGCCTTGGTGGCTTCAAAGGTTGAATCAACTAAGTGCAACTCAATCCAAGGGTGGATTTTAGATTCTCTCACTAGGTCATCAAATGGAATGGCAGTGAGAGGCTGAATTTGAATGATGTGGTCGACGAGATAATCCTCATCAGGTTTCCCCCCTTTAAGAACAATATCTATGGTACAAATGGGGTAGGGTGTGGAACTGTACAGTTCATATTCTTCTTCTTCATCATCCAACCACAAGGGTAGGTCATGGTCAATGGAAGGTTGGGTAGGATGATATAATATCCGTTGTTTGAAAAAGGGCCCATTCGTTATAGTCATGTTTCCAGCCCTGCAACTGATATAAGTATCGAAAATGGCCAACCTAGGTCTTCCTAAAATGAGAGGATATTGATTAAACTTTTTTCTTTGGCTGGAGGACCAGGAAATCCATAGGGTACTCCCAGGAGTCGATCAAGACCATAACATCCTCAACAATTCCTTTTGGAGCTACTGTGGATCAGTTTGTAAGTTGCATAATAGTGGTGGTCTTTCTCAAGGCTTCCTGGAGGTTGATTTTAAGCATAGTTTCCTTGGTCATCACATTGATGGCAGCCCCAAGATCAATCAGAGTGTGGGTGACTCTGATACCATCAATGTGTACATCTACTAATAGAATTCTGGGGTCTAGGTACTTCGGGAAGATCGTCCTTCCCAACATTAAGTCGGGTAGTTGTCCTACAACATTGATGGTGGGGGTGTATTTCTTCTTTCTCCAAGGCTTCTTAAAGAATTTTTCTTTGATGAGCCTATTGTAAATAGGGAAATCCTTAATGGCCTGGAGAAGGGGTATTTTCACACACAGATTTTTCAGTTCTCCTAGAAGTTCAGTATCTTCTCGGACGTGCTGACTAGGGTGGATCAGGCACCCAAGAAAAGGAGGTTGATTGATCTGAGTATTGCGCTCTTCCTTCTCCTCCTCAACCTCTGCAAATGGAGATAGAGGATGATTTTCTGGGAGTACTCTTCTAGACCTAAGGTTAATCTCATGTATCTCCACAACATAAGTTGGATAGTATGTTTCCCCATTGTAAACCTATTGTGCCTTCTTGTTGTTCGGGTTCGTATTGGGTTTGGCAAACATCTGAGGCAACATAGGTGGAGTAGAGTGGGTGAGTTGAGGTTGAGGTTGGGGTGGAGGCAGTAAAGAAGGTGGTTGATTGTGTTAGAGCCTCCACCCTTGTGATGGGTTGCTCCACTGAGGTGGTTGAGGAACGTATTTCTAGAATGGTTAGCTCACAGGTTGAGGGTGATATGGAGGTGTGTAGGTCCAAGAAGGAGGTGCAGACCATGATGGAGGAATGGATGTGTACCAATCCTGCATAGGTGCATTCTGTTTTTTCTAATAGTAGGAGTAAGGTGCACCTTGCATGCCCTGCTGATATGACCAAGGCCCTTGAGGTCTTCTCTGATTTATGAAACATAGTTTCTCTAGTCCTCCTTCCCCACCTTGATATATAGCTTTGCGACCAGGTAAGGAGGGACACTTATTTTTGGCATGATTCTCTTCACAGACCAAGCAAACGTCTATGGCATTTAGTGGACATTCATTTCGAGGGTGTTTTCTAGTACATCTAGGGAAAAATATAGCTAAGGCCCTCTCTTCTTCCTCTTGCTTCCTCTCGATCTGCATTGTTTCCATTTAAAAAGCAAAGGTGTGGAGCATCTCAGTTTTGAAGGCCTCCAACATATTTCCAATCTCATGCTTGATGGAGGTGGAAGAGGAAGGGGTGTTTGTAATGATTTGGAGTAGTACCAATTTGAGTGATCCAGGATCAAAGGTGCACTTGGATATTTTATAGTTTAGCTGGAATATTTCTTCATAATCCTCCAGGGATTCATCAGGTCCCAGAGTCATCCTAAATATCTCCTCTTTGGTTTCTTTGGATCTGCAGTAGTCTATATATTTATTTTTGGACTCTTGCATCTATTCCCAGGTAGTGATGTTGTTCCTAGGAAAACCCATGAACCAGCGCAAGGCTGCATCCTTGAGGGTGGATGCGTGTTGGACATATAAATCGTTCTTGCGGACAAGACAAATCTCCCTAGCATCCTACGATAACTAGCAACAAACAGACAGATGTAAACTACTTTCTCTAGATTATATTTGATCTAGAATTATCTATAATGAAGGATTTAAGACTTACCTGTAGTCCAACGCTGATCGTAGACTTCTTTCCTATCACTTTGAATACGTCTCCTTTCAGGATCAGCAATAGAAAACATGAAAGAATCAGAAGCACATGCATAATATAGACTAATTCATAAACCATAAATCTATCTTGATGATCAAGGAATTCAAGAAATAAGCCATTTAAATAAACAACTCATTGAGAAAATAGGATCCATTTGTATTATCTTTGATGAAAGACGGTGCCTTACAACCATGTTCGCCTTGATGTCGTACAGGTCCTTCCGGGGTCCAGAACAAGCATTTCCTCTACTTTGACAAGCCTTTACACTCTCTCGACTAACATACACATGAGTGTGTAATCATTCCCATATGGTAATCAGTTAAGAGCGTTTGAGTTTTTCCAGCAATTCTCCTCGAAAAATCTCAAAGCCTAACTCCCCTTGAAGCTGAACTATGGCCTCAATTTATAGAAAAAGAGAAGAAGCTGTAGCTCCAAATAAGAGGGGATATAATCCTCTTTCAAAGGGATTAAGTTCCACATACCAAGGGGTAGGCTCCTTTAATGGAGGGATGAATGTACATGAAAGGAGCGAACTTTCCATCGAATAATTGCTTCCAGAAGCTTCCAGATTCAACTAGATGGGCTTCCAAATTTTACTTCTGCCTTCATTTTAACTTTTATAGGAATCCACACCTTTAATGAAGAAAAAGTGCAGCCGGTTCCGCATGTTCTAGAACAAACAGATGCGGCACCGCAGGTAATACTAAGAGAAAGTGTGGCACAAGTATTTTTATGACTTTTATAAGATTTTCTCTCAATTTCAAGGCTTGGTTTTAGGAACTTGATGTTTGTAGACTTCTAAGGGAGTATTGTATGAGTAATGATGAACCCATACAGATAGTAAAACGTCATGGTGAAATTTCTAGTGTAACATATTGCCCCCTAAAATGCGAAGTTTGAGACCATTCGAAGAGTGATGTGCTTTATCATTTCGAGGATTATCTTGTGGACACCCTAGTCAGAATCCTGTAAAAACATTCAATGCAAAACACACACACACACACACACATATATATATATCATCGCTAAGGTAGGTATTCACATACTCAGATCAAACACTAACTAAAACTTGTTCTGATGTAGAAATGATTTTACTATCACATCAATAATGTTGACATAGTATGGATGCAACCATATGTTATGAATAGTCTACTAAATAATGAATAATAAAACTCCTTGCAACCTAGATGGTGGAAACTAGATCCAGGGTCTTGATTTCTGCTACCCGAACTAGTACGATTCTATCCATGTGATTGATTGTGTCAAAGTCAAACATGGTAGAAACCACTTGATTACCAGTCAATGATGTGAACTGTTAAAAAGTGTGAGAGAAACCACCAATAATGACAATGGCTCACAAAGTACTCAGTACAATCCATGAAATGTGAATAAATTATCTGAAGTCGAACATTTCACGGAATCGTTCGATCGAAGGTCAATGATGCAACCTGTCATTGAAGGCGAGAAACCTGCCATTAAGGCATGCAGATTCCGAGGTATTGAAGGATTCTAGATCAAATTCCTAGATGATGAGCTTTCGTCGATAGAAAGTGATCCGTCGTAGGAAAGCCCATGACATGAAACCATTAGATCAAGTTTTGTAGAAATGTTTTGCAAGGACTGACTCAAGGATGGTCAACGCGAATGGAGACATATGTTTGCAATGAATGGTTTATTTGAACTGTCCTCTTGAACACATAACGAAACTGCAGATGGTTTGGTGACAATTGACCTAAAGCAAATACCCGTAAACCTGTGTAGAAGTGACAAAAGTGTCATGTTCAATAGTGGTATACTACTTTTTAAACAAAGTGTGACAAATGGATTCGTTTTCTCTCTTTTTCCCCCACCATTTCTGGCAAGTGCCTCTTTATTTTTGACAAGCTTGAGGAGGATAAAATTTTCTTGTTATATAAGCTCATCCTTTGGATGAGTTCAACTTAGATTAAAATCGAACCCTAAGAAGGAGTGGTTCGTTCCTGTTTGTAATTGACAGGTCCTTTACTGTTAAATTTTAACGAGTCCAGTATAGGAGAAACTCGGTGTTTTTCAATTTTAGGGAGTCAGAAGAAAAACTTAAGGAAACTCCGTGGGTGTAATTTTTTGTAAATTTAGTCTCTCAAGCCTAAAAAAGGATAAAATAATACAAGAGAGAACTCTATTGACCATGATTAGTCAACGTATACCATTTTTGTAAATAGTCCATTTCAGTCTGGAAAAGGGGTAAACTTATACTAAAAGGATGACTATTCGTTTCCTTTAACGAGTTCAAATAGTCAAGTACTCGACAATATTTTCATCTTTAGAGAGTCTGAAAAGTGCTTAAAAGAGAAATCTAGGGTTTCAATTTTTCATAATTTTTAAGAGTTCGAAAAAGTGATAAAAGTGTACTTATTAGTTTTGCTTTTTCTGTAAGTTTTAACGAGTTTGAAAAAGTGATAAAAGTATACTCCGTAGTTTCGATTTTTCTGTAAGTTTTAACGAGTTCGAAAAAGTGATAAAAATGTACTAATTCACTTTTTCACAATTTTTACCGAGTTTGAAAAAGTGATAAAAAGTATACTCTTTTGTCAAAAGGACCATTTCACCCAAAAAATCCTATATTCTACACAAAAACTCAAAAAATTAAGCATACTTGTTTATGATTAATAAAAATAATTTGGAAAACAACTTTTCAAAGTGAAAAATAAACAAAGTAATATTTTATTTATTCAAAAAATCTTATAAAAAGGAATTTTTCTAAATCATTTTTACCATTTGATTTGAGAGTGAAAATTGAGAGCTTTTGGTAAAAGATGCCCCGAAGGAGATTGCGGAAGATTCGCCCATCAGAATCAAAAACCATCAGTTCCAGGTAATCCACATCATCCTTACCTTCACTTTTGTCTATTTACTTTCTTAATTTAGGGCTTAGATTGATTTTTAAGGAGGAAAATAGGTTAAAAAATTCACTCACGGGGGTCCACAGGTAAAACACATGAAACCTGCGGACCCCGACAATTTTACAAAGGGAAAATTGTCATGGTCCCACACCTTACGCATAAGACACGTGTGGATCCACACACTGTTTTTATGTGCAGAGTGCGGAGGCACCGTAAGAAAAAATAAAATGAACAAATCTCCCAATTTAAACCAAATTTTCCCATTCAAATTGTTTTTGATCTTTCAATTTGTCCATTGCAGGATATTTACAATGCTTGAGTGGAAAAAACATGAGCATGAAGAAGTTGATGATGTGTCCATGCTACATCTGCCTACATTATATGTTTTGAGAGAATGCGATTTGTACAAATTTTGGGCCATTCAGGGTATGAGGGCGCAAGTGGATTTACTTACCTGGCTAGTAAACAAATGGGATGTCCAGGAACAATGCTTTATCATTGGAGGTCACCGGCTCAAAATTGAGCTGGAAGATATATACTTTCTCACTGGTTTATCAAAGAGGGGCAAGCCACTCTCTTTTTTTGTGGCTAGGGCAGGTGACTAGTCTGTCACTTGCCTGCAGCAAGAATTTTGCAATGAAGAAGCAGACCCCAAAGATAAACACATTAACATAAAAACCATTATTCGTCCTTAGCTCAAAGTGGTTGCGTTTACGGTAACCCAGTTGTATGGGAGCGCAACTCCACATGTTGCTACAAGATCACAAATGCAAACTGTTGTTGACTGCTTTAGAGGCACCATTTTCAATTGGTGTGAGGCAGTGTTGGCCAATGTCAAAGGCCAACTGACTAGAGAAAAAAAATCGAAGTTGAAAAACTTCGGGTATGGAGCGATCGTGGTCACATTTTCTCTAGAAAGAATTCCTTCACTTGCCCCACAGTTGTTTTCAGTTGATCATGGTAGAGTCAAAGAACATTGGATGGTCCGATGAGTTGCTTTGATGGCTCGTTATAGTGAAGGTGGTGAGGTTGTTTGTTTCACTCCAGCTTATTTTCATTGGTTGGAGAACCAAATCTTTGCGATAGAATATTTCCCTTATGCTAGGATAGATTTCCACAGCGGTCGAGAGATGTCTCTTCCTCCAGGGACACAGTGGGATGACTCAGGTAAGAATCATTTTGACTTGATCTAAATTCTAATTTTTATTTTGTTTTTTGAATCGTCCAAAACTGATGACAAAAATTTCAAATGCAGATGTCGGTCCGTGTCGACCAGCCACTCTCTCTCCTTTTGACAGGAAGCCAGCTACAACACCACCACCACCATAGGATCAGACAGCAGAGGTCCTTACCGACCTAGAAAACCATTTGGAGTGGTTTACTTAGATATTCCAAAGACTACCATAGATGACATTCCACTCCGCTTACAAAGATATGTTATCGAGGTTCCGAGACCATTCAAGAGATTTCTGAGCAAGGTGGCACGGGCTATAGTGTTTTATCTTGATCATCACCACGGATAGTGGATGATTGATATTGTAGACTTATATCATTTTTTGTATCACTTTTTTCCGATCATAAGGCGTTTTGAACCTATGATCAAGGACGATGTAATATTTTTGAAAACACTACACTTATGCTATGATATTACTACTATTTCTAGTTATTTGTCTAACATGTTATCAAATTTTATTTTGATCTATTGCTTTAATTATTGAAAATGTCTGTTTATAACACTAGAAGCTACTGCATCAGCTAATATGTTTAAATTTCTTGGAATGTGTTGATACTCAATATAATCAAATTAATGTTCCAAGAGACGAAATTTCAAAAATAATCTAAACAACACTGGTTTTTTAATTGCATATACTCTATTCAATTGTAATACAACGAGTTCAAAATCTAACCTAACGATCAAAATTCAAATTCCAAATGAAATGAATTCAGACAATAACTCAATAACTGCGCTATACTCTACAATATTGTTCATCGTTTGACCGAGGCTTACCCCATGCATAGATACTAACTCATCAATGGGTGAATAAATAACCCAAGCTACGAAAGAAATGTTCCGTGTACTACGACAAGCACCATCAGCAAAACCAATGTACGTTTGAAGGGACGTTGACATCTGCAAAATCAAGAGTGATCCAGATAAGCAGTGATAGTAGTAAAAACACACTTAAACTAAGCACACTCTTCTAATCTACAACACGCCAGCTTATGAAAACAACTAATATACAGGGAATATCTCCACAAAAGAATCAATCACAAAATCTCTTCAGATAAAGCCCATTTCTGGGTTTGCCTAAAGAGACCCCGTCAAAGTCAATCAGTTCATAGGCCCCTTTTGCAAGATGTCGCTTGAAAATATAAGGACCATGCCACATGGGTTCAAATTTCCCAGCCCCTAGCTTATCGTTAGCTTGATCATAAACCAAGACTAGGTCTCCTTCTGAAAAAATACGAGGTGTAACACTTCTATCATACTGAGCTTTCATTCGTTCCGCATGAGCTTCGGTAGCTAATGCAGTGGTGCACCGATTCTCATCTAGTTGAGCTAAGTAAAAAAATCGTTTCTCCTCTTTAGAAGTGGCTGGTAGTAACTCTATGGCTAGTTGGAGTGACAGTATCTCGCATTCAATCAGTAATACTGCTTCTAAACCGTAAACCAGTTGAAAAGGGGTAAAACCTGTCAATGTTTTTACTGAGGTTCGATATGCCCAAAGTGCTGAAAAAAGCATGGTATGCCAATTCGATTTACGAATTCCGATGATTCGTTTGATCATGGTGACTAAAAATTTATTGATAGCTTTAACCAGACCATTAGCCTATGGGTAATATGGTGTAGAATTGTCATGGCGCAGGCCAAGTTGATCAGTCAGTTCGGTCATCATGATGTTTCGAAAATGACTCCCATGGTCAGTAATTATCGCTTGGGGTACACCGAAATGAGAAATCACATGATTAAGCACGAAATTAGTTGTAGTTTTGCCATCTGCTGCAAATGTAGGCATCGCCTCGGCCCATTTGGTAAAATAATCTACTGCGAGAATAATATACCCATGCCCCTTGGCCGAGTTAGGGTTACATGTAATGAAGTCAATGCCCCATTTTGCAAAAGGACCAACATCAATTATAGGGTGAAGAGGAGCGAGTGGTGCACACATCTTTCGATCAAAAATTTGACAATTGTGGCATTTTCGAATAGTAGAAATACAATCTTTAAATAAGGACGGCCAAAAATAGCCAGCAAGAAATATATTTTGGGCCGTGGCATACCCAGACATATGACCTCCACATGCTCCAGAGTGACAATCATTTAAAACCTTTTCAGCTTCGTCAAGAGTGAGACAACGTTGAAAAATAGATTTCGCACCACGATGGTATAGTGTGTCACCAACAATATGATATTTCTGAGACTGGAAACGGATTTTTCGTCGTTGTGACTGTGATATTTCAGGCCGAAAATTTTGGGTTTGGAGATAAATGATAATATCTCCATACCAAGGATCGATGGTACTGATAAGAAACAAATATTAATCCGCGATCAGATGTTCTGCCACAGTTTCGGTGTCAGTACTTGGGAAGTCACACATAAGTTTAGCAAATACCAATGATTTATTTGATTTGGATTTTTCAAATTCCAAATCAAACTCTTGTAGTATAACAATCCATTTGGAGTATTTCCCCCTAGCAGTTGTTTGGTCAAAATATACATCATATGGTTATAATAAAAAATCATTGTTGTTTTGCATAACAATATGTAATGACGAAATCGTTGGATAGCTTGGACTGCTGCCAAGGCCAATTTCTCCACATGTGAGTATTTGATTTCGATCTGATGCAGATTGAGACTGAGATAATAAATCACATGTTCGTTGTGGAATTCATATTCCTGAACTAAGACCATACCAATCGTAGAATTGGAGGCTACTAGGTATAAAAAGTAATCCTGGTTGTAATTGGGAGGGTGCAATAACGGTACATGGGTCAACGCATGTTTAAGAGCATTAAAATATCGATCAACGATCTTGTCCCAAAAGAGAGGAATATTTTGCTTTAACAACTTGGTAAAAACTTTGGTTAACTCAACATAGTTAGGAATGAATCTACGTAAAAAGTTCGCTTTCCCTTGCAACTTTGGAGTTGGTGAAGAGTAGAAGGAGGAGGTAAATTGATGATAGCCTCAACCTTCGATGGGTCGACACGAATGCCTTCCTTTGAGACAACAAATCCCAATAATCATCCAGATTCAACACAAAAGACACATTTTTGAGGATTCAGATGAATCCTTAATGCCTACATCTCATAAAGATAGCTCGTAGATGAGTAAGATGATCTTCTCTACACGATGAATGAGCAGGTAAATCATCGAGATAGGGTTGCACAATGTGTTTAATGTCATGAAATGCATAAGACATTGCCCTCTGAAAAGTTGTGCCAACATTCTTAAGTCCAAAAGGTAATTTGCAGTAAGAAAAAGTCCCCCATGGACAAATGAAAGCTGTTTGGGGTTGATCAGTAGGGAGTATGTTGATTTGATTGTAGCCTGATAATCCATCCATAAACAAAAACATTTCACTTCTGGCACAATCGTCAATAATTTGATTGATATAGGGGGTTGGATAATTGTCTTTTGGACAAGCTCTATTTATATCCCTATAATCGATACATACTCGTATTGTCCCTTGTTTTTTATTAATAGGAAAAATGTTAGATACCCAATCCATTAAAGGAATCAGATAAATAAAACCTACACGAAGTAATTTCTCAATTTCTGCTTTAATAGCGGTAGCTTTTCGTGGATGTATCTGACGTAATCTTTGTCGGACAGGTTTAGCATCTAGGTATGTTTTAATTTCATGAACAACAATTGATGGAGTGATTCTTGGCATTTCTTCATATGACCAAGAAAAAATGTCATGGAATTTTTGAAATAGGGATTTATATGCGTGGATTTCATCTAGCGCACAAGAAGCACCTATATGAATGTTTTCAACAATTCCTGGTTTCACTGAGATGTCAATAGGAACTGTCGTAGAAATGTTTGCTAAGTTCAATTCAGAATCGCAATTAGTGAGAGGATTCTGAGGTTCATTGACATAATCAGTGTAAAAATGGAGGAAAAATCAGTTTCAAAATGATCGAGATCAGGTAAAAATAAAGATCGATGATGTAGATCTTCCCATGGTAGTTCTTCTATAGACAAAAATTCATGAATCTGCTCATCAGTATTGAATACTTGTTGAACAGGATCCAGAATTGATGGCGAAGCTGAGCTTGATATCAAAAGTGATTCCTCATTGATCACATTCACTAGATCAAGTTTAGTTGGAGTATCAGAAAATCATTGTACTGCCTAATATGATAATTCAAAAGGACTCAAAGGCATCACGCCATCGAAAGAATCCAGTTCTGAGTCTGAAGGTACTATCCAAGGATCATCAAAGGAAATAGTAATTGATGTAATCATATTGATATTAGAAATAAGAGGCGATACGTTGGGAGCAGGCAGGGAAAAAGTTCCTAGTAAAGCAAAATATTTCAGTAAACCTACTCCAACATCTTTATAAGGGATAGTCGATTTTATGACATGTTGGATGTTATCAGTAGCGGCTGGGTCAGATGAATAATATGAGAGCTAATCTATTTTAATGATCTTTTCTTTATGAGTAAACATGATGAGATGAAAGACCGATGATACAACATCAGTCATAGCGTAAGACCAACTGCAACCCAGGAGAAGGTTGTAATCCAGAGGGGCATCAACCACTTCCACATCTAGATTAATAGTTTTTCCTTCGACCTCTATAGGTAGATATTTTAAAATACCATACGGATCAAAACCTCTTCCATCAAAAGCTTTGAGTATTGTTGGCGATTGGTTAATTGTCGGAGAACCAAGTGATTTCCAACATTTTAACGACATGATACATGTAGAAGCCCCTTCATCAACAACAGTATGAAAGTAACGTTTGTTTTGACTATTACTCGAATCTGAAAATCCATTTGATGGGGTAGGCGGGGTGTAAAATTCTCTAAATCGAAGATCATTAGGTTCGAATCCTGAAGTTCTACGGCTCCTATCGTTGACAATAATAATTTTCTTTGGGCTGGACATGATTGCAGCACTTCCAAAGCTGACATTGCTGAAGGGGAAATCGCCAAGTCTTCAACAATATTGTAGTTCTGAGCTTGGATTGAAAGCTAATTTATGAAGTACACCTTTAGCAGGCAGTTTGATTACTAATTTAGGATTTGGTTTCTCGATATGTAGCGGATCATAAACTGAGGGAGATGTAGTTGATGCGGAATTATAATTTTCGACTTCTTTGCCACCAACAGGATAATTACTACCATAATCTTGCGATCACGTCACAAACATCAAGATATATTCTATCACATTTGAGGAAGATCCAATCATGTTACTATCTTGAGTAGGAAAGGGATCCTTCAAGACAGCAGGTGTGGACGAACCCTTAACGAATTTTGATACCTCGTCCCTATGCGGGCACTCTTTAGTAAAATGATCCTCATCACAGATTAGACAAGGATAACGAGGTTTTTGTTTATCGTTACTTGGTTCAGTTTTATCGTTTTTATCTTTTGAAGATGATTTTTTGTTTTTATTCTTACCATCAGTTTTAGGTTTGGCTGTAGATGATTCTACAACATGAATATCGGCAGAAGTTTCAACGGAAGAATCTCCTTTGGTTGAATCGGGTAAAGCTATAATAGGAGAATTCATCTTGGAAGATTTCTTCTTACCCTTTCCAGTGTTAACATAACCAATTACACCATCAATGGCATGAGAACCTGAAGGAGTTGTAGTTAATTGACCAGGTCTTGGGAAGTTGGGGATTTTTTCATACAGAGTACCTGACTGTGTATATACAAGGTCAAGGTATTGAGCTTGAGAAATGACTTGCTCTTCTGTAAAAACGCCTCCTTTGGCTACATCTTCAATAATTTTTGCCAATAACAATTTGGTAAACCATTCAGCCAAAATTTGATCCTAAATAAAGACTTTCACTAAACGTCTCCTACGATGCCATTCATAAATGTGATCAGATATGTATGTAGACGTAGATTATTTTAATGAGGTCAACAGTTCTGTACCATTTTCGTATCTGACAGGTAACTGAAAATGGGTCAAGAAAGCAGTAGCTAGTGCTTAAAAATTATTAAATGAGCCTCGTGGTAACTCAATGTACCATTTGGTAGCTAGACCAATTAGAGTTCTTTGAAAAAGACGCAATCGAATCGAATCATCGATTAGTGAATTGGATGCACACCAGAGGTGATAAGTCATAACATGATTAGATGGATCTTCTCCTGACTTACCTTCAAACTTTGGAATATCATTGGGTAACTTATTAGGCATCGGCGGCCAATACGGAAGATAAAATATCGGGTCATTCGTAAGGTGCGATAAATAAGGTAAATCTAAAGTTGCTATAAATGGTAATCGACGACTAGGGTCTTTATAACCTTGTGTGATCAAACCAGTTCCAGGAGGAGGATATCCAAGATATCTTGGAATTGGATGTGCATTGGGAATTGTTGAACCTCCTGGATAACCAGGATTAACCGGACCAAACTAGGGTTGTTGAGGTACTTGATAAGTATACCCAGGATACGGCTGATACTGATACGTTGGATTTTGTGTAGCATGTCCAAATTGATACTGCCCCTGGTACAGTTGATAAGTAAATTGTGGTTGACTAGTGAGAATCGTACTTGTACCAGATTGTCCTGTAGGCATCTAGGCTGTAGTCTGAATTGTAGGTCCTGACTGTGGCATAGATACTTTAGGAATTTGCACTGATACAGGGGTAGTAGAAACAGGAGCTGCAAATACTCCAGAAATAGGTGTGGTAGGTTGAACAGAAGTTACAGCAGCAACAGCAGAAGTTTGAGGCAGATTTCTAGGTGTACTAGGCCCAGGATGCTGAACAGAACCAGGTGAAGAGTCTTGAATGGTAAGCTGGACAAGTTGCTGGGTTGGACCAGAACTTATGGGTTGTACAGGTTGATTAGGTAACTACACATTGGGTTGTAAAGTCTGTTGAATTTGAGATGGATCCCACACCATATTATTTCTAAGATATTAACCCATAGAAGGTTGTGCATATGAAGGACCATAACCAGGTTGAACGTAATTTTGATAATTAACTGGAAAATTTCCAGCTCCTTGTAATAATGGTTGACCTGAAGGAGGTTGAAGACCTTGAGCTGGTTACTGACCCTGAGGTTGATATTGACTCTAAGGCATGTACGAAATCTGGGGTTGATATTGACCCTGAGGTATGTAATGTCCTTGGGGTTGATATTGACCTTGAGGTATGTACTGTCCTTGGGGTTGATATTGACCTTGAGGTATGTATTGTCCTTGAGGTTGCTCCCCAGGCAGAAAATATTATACTACAGTTTGACCTCCAGGTGGTAAAAAATTACCCTGTGGTTGCCCTCCGAGCGGTAATTGACTACCTTGAGGTTTCCCCCCAGGCGATAACTGACTTCCTTGAGGTTTCCCCCCAGGCGGTAACTAACTTCCTTGAGGTTGAGGATTTGGAATATTGCCAGACATCGTAAAACTATGTTCTGTGTTCAATGTCTTAGTGTTTGTTCCATTTGTACCAGATGATAACATTTGTTCAATTGGTTGAGGAGCTACTCCTGAGAAGGTACCAGAGAGCGACTGGTATCCCGGAGGAACAGACGAACCACTGTATAAAAAAAATTCTGGAGATTTAGAAAACATGGATGACTCACTCGACATAGCTAATGAAGGTCGATAACCTCTCGGTGTAGGGTGAAAAGGAATTTGGGGTGGTGAATAAGTAAGACCTGCGTTTTGTAAAAAATTTGTCAATGATAAATACCAAGCATCAGTTCTAAAAGGACTGTATAATATTGATTCATGCTCTCTAAGATTTAAAGTTTCTTGGGTTTCGGGAAGAACTACGTCTTCATCTAGACCAACAAGTTCTTCAATACATATGAGATCAGAAGGAAGATTTTTGGTAATGCGATGTCTTACTCTAGGTGAATCAGGATCACTAGAAGTCGGAGTAACAAATCCTGAAGATGATTCTAACACAGCAGGTTATGTTTCTGGCTCAGAAATTTCAGGTTCTTCAGCTAATTCACTGGTTGCAGAAGCAATGTCAGTTATTTCAAAAATTTAAATTGGCTCTTGAATATATTATGTTGTTTCTGATTGATTTATTTCATGATAATCAGGATGAGTAATTATGGATGATTCTCCTGGTTCTGTCGATCTAATTCTGCTGAAACTATGCGGTACCAGAGCTTTCAGTCCTTCAAGTTGACTTGGTGTATACTCAGGGGGTTTCCCCTAAATTCTACACGATTTTATTGGTAATTCAGCCACGATTAAAAATTATTAATCACACGCAATCAAAGAAAATTTCAATCAAAAGTCCTAAAGCCGCTAAGGAGACAAACAAATGATCAAACGCTTATAAAATCTAGGATATCAAACCACACACAAATAGTAGATTCCCACACTAAAAACACTAGTTGGTGATGAAATCAAACATCATAGTATTTAATGTAGAAATGGCGGTTGGAACAGTTACCCCAACAACCTGCTTAATGAAACAGACCGGTGCAAGTTTCTCCACTTAAACCATCTCGAGTGAAGATAACCCTCTGGAGAGTCCAAGTGAGTCTAGTCGACGTCTGCTCCAGGTACAGTGAGATCTTTCCTCCACCGTCACCTTAGGAAAAAATCTTAGAGTTTATGGCCACAAAGGTCACCAACAGGAACAAATATACCTGGGGGAACAGTCTACGATCCGATATACGCACAAGGGCTGAGTAACAAAGCTCAATCCCCTTGAAGGCTCCTTGACATAATCCAAGGTATACAGACAAGTGACCCCAAGCTCCTCGACAATGGTCAATCCGAGGTTTGTCGTTGTTAATACGCGCACATCTTTTATCGTTCCCAATGAGATGGAATTGATCACCTCACTAGTTCGGATATGATCTCGTGCTTGACTCCTTTAGGAGGAGCTTCCCAGATCATACAAGCTACTATTGGATTTCTCCTATCGCAAGATTAACTACTTGTTCATTTTAACTGTCTTGGAGAGTTAATTACTCCCTACTCCAAGACACTAGCCTAAGCTATGTTGATGAAAAGAGTCCTAGAAATATAAAAATTACTAGATTGATTTTAATTTAAGCGTTGCTTTTAATAGGTTGTTTCTTAGGACAACACGTGTGAAAGTGAAACTTTGATGATATGTAGTGACCCGACTCAAAATACACTAAAAATGCATATATTATGAGAAACAATTCATTTATTTTCGATGAATTCTATCTAAAAGAAAGAGTTGAGAGATGCAATATTTCTAAAACAATTTTTTCCTTCAAAATAAGAACATACGAAAAGAAATCTTATCTTATGAGAACTCAAAATAATCAATTGCTCAAAAAGAAATCCCTTTATTATTCAATATCGAAACTAGAATCAAAAATTTTCCAAAAGAAAACTACAATTTCTAGAAATAACACTCAAAACTAAAAACACTAATTTCGAGATCTAAAAATTCTAAGAATTAAATCTGAAATCAAAACTTTAAATATTTTGAGGATGTTTTTCTTAGTTTGTAATCTAACTAAGAAATCCTTTGCCGAAATCAGAAAAAACTCAAAAACATCCAATTATGGTTTTTTAAGTGAAATTCAAAACTTAATGAAAAAGTTTTAAAGATTTGCAAATGAGAAAATGGGATCTAATTCTCATAAAACAATTTCTGCTATGAAGTCAAAGACTTAGCAAGAAAACAATGAAATACCAGTGATCTAAGGTATACAGAGGTTCCTAATCTTTGAGTGACACAAATACAAAGAAAAAATCACTTATAACATGCAGATCTTGTAGAAAATCATTCAAAACATAAAAAAGTTGAAAGAAACTCTCACACAAAGCTTTTTGACAGAAAATACAAGTCTGGGTATATACTGAGAATCTTGCAAGACGATCCTAGAAAAGAGAATTTTAAGTTTTTCAAAAAATTTCTTAGGGTCCGCAGGTTTTAGTGTAAACAGGTGCGGTGCCGCACTATGTATACAGGAAAACAGTGGAGATGACCGCACTGTGCCTAAAGACAAAGTGCAGAGACCAGAAAAATTAAAAAAAATAAAAAATTCTAGAGCACTTTTCAGGGATTCTACAGGAATAAATTACCCAAGCCAGTATCAATCAATCAAAATCAGAAAAATAGTTTCACAAGTCAAAAAAAAAATAAAACTAAGTTCAAGATCCAATCCCCAGCGGAGTGGCCATTTTGTTGGACGGATAAATCGTTCTTGCGGACAAGACAGATCTCCCTAGTATCCTACAATAACTAGCAACAAACAGACATATGTAAACCACTTTCTCTAGATTATATTTGATCTAGAATTATCTATAATGAAGGATTTAGGACTTACCTGTAGTCCAGCGCTGATCGTAGTCTTCTTTCCTATCGCTTTGAATACGTCTCCTTTCGGGATCTACAATAAAAAACATGAAAGAATTAGAAGCACCTGCATAATATAGATTAATTCATAAAACAAAAATCTATCTTGATGATCAAGGAATTCAAGAAATAAGCCATTTAAATAAACAACTCATTGAAAAAACAGGATCCATTTGTATTATCTTTAATGAAAAAAGGAGCCTTACAACCGTGTTCACCTTGACGTCGTACAGGTCCTTCCGGGGTCTGGAACAAGCGTTTCCTCTACTTTGACAAGCCTTTGCACTCTCTCAACTAACATACACATGAGTGTGTAATCATTCCCATATGGTAATCAATTAAGAGAGTCTGAGTTTTTCCAACAATTCTCCTCAAAAAATCTCAAAGCCTAAATCCCCTTGAGGTTGAACTATGGCCTCAATTTATAGCAAAAGAGAAGAGGTTACAGCTCCAAATACGAGGGGATAGAATCCTCTTTCAAAGGGATTAAGTTCCACATACCAAGGGGTACGATCCTTTAATGGAGGGATGAATGTACATGAAAGGAGCAAACTTTCCACCGAATAATTGCTTCTAGAAGCTTCCTAATTCAATCAGCTGGGCTTCCAAATTTTACTTTCGCCTTCATTTTACCTTTTACAGGAATCCACACCTTGAATGAAGAAAAAGTGCGGCCGATTCCGCATGTTCTAGAACAAACAGATGCGGCACCGCAGAAAATACTAAGAGAAAGTGCGGTACAAGTATTTTTATGACTTTTATAAGCTTTTCTCCCACTTTCAAGGCTTGGTTTTAGGAACTTGATGTTTGTAGACTTCTAAGGGAGTATTGTACGAGTAATGATGAACCCATACAGACAGTAAAATGTCATGGTGGCAATTTTAGTGTAACAATGTGAACAATTTTAGCTTTTGGTCATCTGAGGCATAGTCATAAGTCCTGCAGACAACATCAAACTCGAACATGAAGGTGTCAGGATCCTTAGAAGTAAGGCCATGGAAAATTGGAAGGGCCGAGGGACGGATGTTATTCATTCTAGTTTCTCCATCTATTTATCTAATGGGAAAGACTCCTTGGGTCCTAGTTTCAACCATAGCTTGAACTAGTGAAGAAGGTTCCTCAGGTGAAGAAAGTTCCTCTTCTTCTCCAATAGGTTCAAAGTTTTCAAGTGGTTCATCTATGGTGTGTTCAACCTCACAGTCGCTGAAGAAGAGTGAAGGGTGAATGTGTGGGTATGTGGGGGATTTTGGTAAGAATTTTCCTTGGTTATGCCTACTCCTATGAGGCATGAAATTCAAATTGTTTTTGTATTTTTCAATTTTTTGGAATTGAATGTAAAAGAAAAACAGAAAAGAATGCTAAAGCATAGTCAAACATCTACTTAGACACATCCCCCAAAATGATGCCAAAAATTGGTGAGCCCTGGTATTGCACCAAGAGTGTTGAAATTCCCAAAGGCTACTCAACTTTACTTTATCAACCCGGGGTTCATACAATCTTGGAGGTGACAATTTTATATGCACAAGAGATGAGTTATACTAATTCCATCCTCTTCTAAGTTCTACAATGAGGTGCTACTGCTAGGGTTACTTCTAGGGAAGGAAGTTTGACACACTTCTGAATGTAATCTAAGACTGGAAATAAATCATGACCATTACTCTATCAACAGGGAAAGAAACTACTCTAGATCACACTAATTCATCTAACTATCTGCAAGAAAGAGAAATTCACACATAAGCTAATGCAAGAAAGGAAATTACACTAAGTGGAATTCATAATCTAAATTGCTGAATTGAATTGCAAAAAGGGAAACTAATCTAAAGAAAACGTACTGAACCAAATGACTAATTGAATCTTTTCTATCTTATGCTTAGCTATTGTGTTTATGATGCATCTAGTAATGATCTAATCACACTTTTAAATGGCTCTGTTTTGCAGTAAAAGAAGGAGGCACCGAGGTGGTCTAAGAGTGTCCCTGGCCAAAAGGCTCAGGGATGAAGCTCTGTTGGTTTCTTGGCTAGGCTTATATTAGGTGAAAGAGTGATTTTGGGCTGAAGGAGAGAGTATTTGGCACTTCTACAGGAATCTTATGCATGATTTCTTGTAGTGCTACAAGGTGTACTGAAAAGCTACAAGAAATAGAGTGTGTGCAATTTGAGGCTAGAAACAGTGAGGAAAAGGTTAGGAGAGGTGGGGGGAAGGTATATCTAGGTGGATGAAGGGTATACAACCCCTTGAACAAGCTCAGAACTCTTCACAATGCCTGTCTTTCACCTCCAAGATGGCTCTTGGTGATGTGGTGGTGATTTCCAAAAACAAGGTTGAATGTGACTTGGATAGAAGGCGGTTGATGAAGGGTGAAGACTGAAGTTGATGATGCTGAAGGGGTCCTCCTATACTACTCTATTCAAACCTAAAATCACACTACCTATTCATGCATTCATAATTGACAAATTTATTATAACAATGGTGGAAAATATGATTTGAATTTAAATAAACCTACCTATGCAACTAAAACAGAAATCTACCTCTACATCTACAACATGTTCATGATAATAAAAGTAAACTATTTAACTTTTCGAAGAAACCATAAACTAAAAGACATTTTGGTTTGTGGTGAAGACCTTCCTCCTCAAGCTCTAATGAAAGAGGTGAGAGAAGAAGGCTTAGCACACAGTTTTGAGGTTCTCTATACTACCAAATAGGAAATGAAAGAGACTAACTACTGCATCATAAGAGAAAACACAAGAACATAAGAGATATTAAGGCCAATGGATTGGCCCCTAACCCACAAGCTCAACTCCCTAAAACTAACTCAGTGGAGAAGAAACCAAATGCTCATTTTATTTCATAACCAATCTTGTACATAACATGTGAAAGTAAAAAATGTCTAATACAAGAGCCAAGAGTGCTCTAGCTACATCCAAAAATTGAATCCTAGTGAGATCTTGCTCTGGCCTATTTATCCTAAAGTGTAGCTACCAACATCTCCCTAAAAGGTAGGTATTGGTTCCCTTGGAACTCGAGAGAAGTGGAGCTTAGCTGCCTTTGATCTTTCACTTGCTTGGCTTCCTCTAAATTCGAGCTGTTGGAGGAGAATCTCGAGGAGATATTGGCTACCTCTAGGAGTGAAGGAGGTGGTCAACCATCCTAAAATCACTCCTTGTTGTCTACCCTGAGCCTTGATTGTGCAATCCTCCTGAAAAATGGCATAGTCTCCTGATTTTCCTGCATTTAAACCACATTAGGCCTCAAAGCATGACAACCCTTAATACACCATTCTCACTAAGAAAAACATGAAAAAATGAAATTAAATGTGAGAAAGAGAGAATAATTAGGCTAAAAAGGTGACAATTAACCCCTTAGAATGTACCTAATGATGGTGCTCATCAGGTATATTATTCTTGTAGTAGATTATTTTACAAAATGAGTCGAGGAAATGCCTACATATAAGGACAACAGTGAAACCACAACTATTTTTATATTCAATCATGTAATTGCTAGGTTTGGTGTACCAATATCCATCGTTATGGACCATGGTAGCCACTTTCGAGATTTTAAGATGGTCGAGCTTTCTGCACATCTTGGCGTATGCCATGACAGCTCTACTCCTTATTATCTGCAAGTGAAAGGCCAAGTTGAGGTTGTTAACAAGGTTTTGACCAATATGATCAAATGGATTGTCGGCATTCATAAAGGAAACTGGAATACTATGTTTTTTTTATCCTTGTGGGCATACTGTACCTTTGTGGAAAAATCGATTGGTTTCACTACAAAGGAGGAACATTTTTTGTATTTAGCACAACTAGATGAAACTCGTCGCAAAGTTGCACTAGCTAGCAAGGCTCATAAGAAGCGTGTTAAGGCTCAGTTTGATCGAAATGTGAATCCTCATTCATATTCGAAATGTGACCTAGTCTTGGTCTATGATCAAGCGTGTGATAAGTTAGGCGTTGGTAAATTCGAACCTATATGGCATGGTCCTTACATCATAAAATGTGTACTAGAAAAAGGGGCCTCTGAATTAGTTGACTATGACGATGTTTCTTTAGGAGAGCCTAGAATTGGTCTCTACCTTAAGAGATATTATGCGTGATTTATCTCAGGAATATTCTTTTACATTACTTGTATCATAGTTTTATGAGTGTGTGCTTTTGGGTTTGCATTTTTTACGATTTCCTACTACTTTTCCAGTTTATCTTGTATTACACTTGATTTGGAGATATCGATGTTCCCTCATACTTACATTGGCTTTGTTGATGGTGCTAGTCGTAGTACTCAGAATTTGTCTTCTGCGGTTTGGGTCATCTATTCACACATTGAAGAGTTAGTTTCTATCCATGGGATATGCCTTGGTCGAAAAATGAACAGCATAGCAGAATATAGTGCAGTTATTGAACTATTATCTGACGCCATCACATTTGGCATTCGACGTTTGATCATTATTTTAGATTCATAACTCATATTATTACATTTAAATGGTGTCTATACAATAAGATGTTCATCGATGTTAAGAATATTTTTACGGGTCCGTCTCTTGGAAATGAAGTTTGATTACATTGATTATCAACACATTTCAAGAAATTTAAACACATTAGGTGATGCGCTGGACAATCATGTGTTAAATTGACATTTGCAACATTTGTAAATCAAAAACAATATTCATCCATATATTGAACTAGATAAAATGAAAATAAAAGTATTAGTTCCCATTAGGTAATATAGTTTGTAAAAAGTGTGTCACAACAAAAATTTCATCCAAATACTTGAGGCCCCATGGCCTTTATTATCTGAATATGTCGATACAAAAATCAAAATGTAGCCCTAAAATACTAACAACTATCCATGATTATGATCATGATAGCAGACTATATCACGAGCTACTTGACGTAGCAGTTTCATAATTGGTCTTGGAACCTCGACCACGTGCCTCTAGTACTGGAGAGGAAAATCATCAGTCCCAGTCTTTGGGATATCTATAGTCAACCTCTCCAGGTTGTGCTTCAGCTCAGTCAAGGCCTTTGTTGCATTTAAGTGGGGTACTACAATTGTTACAGGCTAGTCCCCTCACTTGTCAAAGCGTTGTAGCTATGCTGGTTGAATTGGGCCCACATCTGCATAAACATTTCAGATAATTAGATTTATATGTTAAAACAAAATAAAATTTTAAAAACATTAAAACATCAAAATGAGATGTTTTTACCTAGGTCACCCCATTGCATCCCTACTGGGAGTGGGATATATGGGTCACCTCTGTAATCCATCCCTGCATATGGTAAATCCTCGATCATGATGATATGGTTTTCTAGCCACACAAAAACTGAGTGTATTTTACCACCGGGAAATTGCCTTGATGGCAAGCCATCAACGAAACCCACAACAACATACGTGGATCTCGAGGTACTGACTCATCTACGAGAATTTTTTGTGGAATAAGGAGTGGAATCCTATCTAGAGCAAATGAAATGATAATGGCACCATAACCGAAGTTCTTCAGTTTACCATTCTTGGCTCTAGTTCGTTTCCCTTTCATGTTGACAACTCCTTCACACCGGTTGAAAAAAGTGGATTTTGAACACTCCACAACAATCTTCACCTAAGACTTTGTGGCCAAGTGAAGCATTGTGCTTCCACATGGTTTTTTGATTTTGAAAGAAACAGTCGTCAAATAAATTCGTTCGATGGTTATGATGACAATCCTACCATCCTTGATCTCAGAACCATCAACACAATATCGCCTCAAATATGAAGCAGTAGTCTCTCCACTTGGTCTCTAGCCAAATAAATAAATCTCAAGCCCTTTACGGGAGAGCACAATCAAGAAGTACATATCATCAACATCTATGGTGAGGAAATGATCCCCTATCATGAAACATTGATCCTGGACATCTCAGGTCCTAACCATCCATGTCATGAACTCCAACTGAGCTTTCATTCCCAGAGTTATCCAATACTTGTAGAGGCCACAATTTTTCACAGCTTGCAGAGTTATTGGATCATCCAAAGCTTATGCATCTTGGTTTTCATGTTCTCTCTCTCTACACTCCATTATGAGCAATCAAAAGTCCCGAAAATGATAATTGAGGAGTGTTAGAAAAATGCTTGATAGAAATTTGCAAATTTTGGGTCTTTTTTTTCATTGTCTTTTAAAAACCTCGGTGCTTGAGCGGTTTTTCTTTATAATCATTTGAATAGTTTCTCAATAGAGAAACCCCACAAATTGTATTTATCTGCATGTAAAAAATTACAAATGTGCATGGTCCTGATTAAGGGAAACCGCACACATCCGAGGGCAGACTTTGAAATTTAAACTTCCCCAAAAAATCAAATAAATTGTTAAAATTAAAAAATTAATCAAATGAAAATCAAGATAATGAAGAGATCTCTTACCTGGAGGAAATGGTTCGCGGATTGGCCCACCGGTTTTCTCATAATCAACCTCTGAAGTTTTGTGGTAAAAATCCTCTTTTCTTCTCTCAAAATGGTAAAAATTAAATTAATTTTTCAACTTTTATAGGTTTTTAGGTCAATAAAATATTATTGTTTATGTCGTTAACCTTTTAGAAGTAAAATTTGGGTGTTTTTTACCATATTTTTGAGTAGTTATGATAATTTATCGAGTTTAATGTGTAGAATTAAGGTTACAACATAAAAGTGGACCATTTTTATTGTGAGCAAACTTTTATCACTTTTTCGAGATCTTGAAAATTACAAAAAAGTGAAACCCTAGAGTTCTCTTTTAAGCCCTTTTCAAACTATCTAAACATGAAAATATCGCCAAGTGATTGACTATTCCAAATTGTAAAGGTACATGAACAATCATCTATTCAATGTAATTTTACCCCTTTTTCAGATTGAATTAGATTATTTACGCAAAAGGTATACGTTGAATAATAATGGTTAATCAAGTTCTCTCCTGCATTAATTTATCCTTTTTCGGGATTGAGGGACTAAATTACGAAAAAGAACACTATGAAGTTTACTTATGGTTTTCCCCTGACTCCTTAAAACTGAAAAACATCGAGTTTTACTTTATCCGAGCTCGTTAAAAATATACATTGAAAGAACTAAAAGAGTTTTATTTTTGTGTCTTGTCAAACTCTTTAAGCATGAAAACAACATCGAGTTAACCCTACACTGGACTCGTAAAATCTAGATAGTGCAAGAATCATCAATCATGACGACACCAAACCACTCCTTCTTCGGGTTCATTAAAAATAATTCGGAGGACTCATCCAAAGGATGAGATTATAGGACAAGCAAATTTTATCCTCCTCAAGCTTGACAAAATAAGATAGTACTTTTTAAAACAAATTCATGGATGCATCTGAGCCTGCACGGGAAGAAGAAGGCCGGGCCCAAGGCAGACAACGCGCTACAGTTGAATAAATGACAAAAATAAAGAGGTACTTGCCAGTAATGGTGGAGGGAAATTAGGAAAAGGTATTCATTTTTGCATTCATTATAAGGCAGTATGTCGCTCTTGAACACGACACTTTGTCACACATGTGTCTGGGTTGGGAAATCCATTTGTCTTACAGTTAATCAAACCTCATTGAAAGTATTTAGAGGGTTTGTGGTATTATCATTGAATCAAATGCTGCCAAGTCAACTGTCATGTCGCCATGTGTTCAAGAGAAGTTTAGGCTAAGTTCATTTTCCTTTCAAAATTTAGCCCTCAATCGCATCGGCCATCCCTGAGTCAGTCCTTGCAAAAAAATTCTTCAAAACTTGACATGAAGTTTAGTGGCGTAGGCCCTCCAAAGGAAGGATTGTTTCCTATTGAATTCGCATTCATTATCAGGACTGACCTAGGGTCTTTTCAAGTACCTTGAGTCCCGTATGCCTTAATGGAAAGTTTCTCGCCTTCAACGAAAGGTTCATTGACCTTTCGATTGCATGATTCTATAAGTGTTCGACTTCATGACATATTTTCACGCGGGTGACCGTGGAGGTCACCGCAGAGTACCTGATAGCCATTATCATTATCGAGGTGTCTTCATATTAACAAGCTCAGCATCATTGGCCGGTAATCAACTGATGCCTGCCATGTCCGACATCAAGACATTTGTTCACATGGATTTGTACTACAAATCGAGAGATGGAGATCAAGACTGAGGATCTAGTTTCATCCTTCCAAGCTGAAAGGAGTTATGTGTTCATGATTATGTAGACATATTCATAATTGATTGCTACGTCCATACTGTGTCTACTATTGATATGATTCTAGGTATTTTTCAGAAATTTTTTAAGGATGGACGTTTATCTTAAAGTTTAAAAACTTGCTGAATCTTAGTAGTCCCCAATATGTGAATTGTAAAATTTTTGATGTTATTTCTATAAAAATATTTAGTTTTGTAATCATTTTATATTAGCATATATAAATTTTTGGCGATTTTTAGGGTAAAATATTTTTATACTATAAAATTTGGGCAAATCAATTTAAAAAAAAATGGGAATTGGCAAATCTTTTTTTTGGAAAAAGCATGGAAAATTAGCCCACCTGCGAATATTAGCCCCTAAAATTTTCCATGGTATTTTAAAATTTTTTCATACTTAAAGGATTTATTCTGAGTGGAATCCCTACCTTAGTGATGATTATATTTTGTATTTGTGAACTGAATATTTGCTATATTCCACCATTGTCACTGATCCAATCTTTTGGCATGATAAAGTGTCATGACACAATTTTCAAACTTTTTTGCCTAGGGGCACTTTACACGCCATTGTCACCATGACACTCGACCATTAAAATGGACCTCTCACCATTCATAAACGTGGTTTCAGTAGTCTGCAAAATCAATACGCAGTATCCCAGTATGTGAATCTGAAATACAAGGTATTTTAACTTGTTTAGTATTACCTGCATGCTTTTCCTAGTCAATTTTCGTGCATTTGCAGTTTCTACCATTGAAACCTGTGAAGAACTGCGCTATGTCTTCCACTATAGAACACACAAATGACTCAATTAAAAATAAAAATAAAAATTGAATCCTAGAAGCCTTGTTGGGTTAATATATCCCAACTGAAATCTTCAAGGTCATATCTATTCGAGCCTTTAACCACACATCATGGAGCTAATTCCCTTTCAACAAGGAACCCTAATCACACTATTAGTGGATCTCATCCTTCCTCTTCTTGGCCTATAAATTGACTACAGGCTAGAGGGTTAGGGAAGTTCACAAAACTTAGTCTTATGTTGTTGGATTTAGATTGGGAATACTATCATCCAAGGCGAGGGTTGGAGACATTTGGGAGGAAGCTCATGATATAAAGGCAAAGTTTGTAAGGCTCTTCTTTATCTCTGAAATAATACAAAGTGATCTTTTTTTTCATTGCATTGTCTTACTAAAATTATGAATGATTTATGTTCCTTTTATTTATTCATTAAGATGATATAAATTTCTAATCTCATTTATCATTATATTAAGCTTTTTTGATTCATTATATTGCATATGCCTTTGATCTCTTTTATGTCTGTGATTGCATATTTTATCAAGCATTGAGGAGCTGCATTGGGACAGAGCAAGGATCTCCATCAAGAATTTCACAAATAGGTAAGGGCACCATTATTTTTCTCGTGTATTTATGATTCAAGTGATTAGGCTTAGGGAAATAGGTATTCAATTATCTGTTTGTTTCTAGTTTTCCTTAGGATTCTAGGGAGATCGCTCTTTTCTGCAAGAGGGATTTTTCTATGTAACACCTCTTGGCAGAAAAATGAAGCCCAAAGGGACCATAATAGGATGTTGAGAAGATGTTAAAGACTTATTATTCCATGACACATATCCTTAGAATCTGATCTTGTCACAGTTGTTATGCAAGAAAATCCTCTTTGTGGACAGAGACGGTCCCTCTATCCCTAGGATGGGTCTAGTAACAAAGGGAACGATCTAACTCTTACTTTCCTAGATTGTAAATGAAAAAAATATTGTATATATATGACCTACCTGGATCTGATGCTGCTCTTCATTCGAATCCTTTGATCCTTTGCACTTTCATAGTCAGATCCTCGATGTCACCTGCACAAGGGATAAAACAACACAAAACATGAACACACAACATATATCTCACATAAAAAATATATCTGGTTGATCAAGGAATACTAGAAATCAAATCATACATTATAGACAAGAGTGGAAAGCAAGAATCAATTGTATCATATTAATATAAGAGGGGGGGTTACAACCTGCACCTTGATGTCGTAGATCTCCTTCAATGGGTCTGGATCTAGGCACGTCTCCAAATCGCTTGTTTCAACTTGATACAAAAGGACAAAGGCCTCAACTCTCCTTCAATGCCTATAGAGACAATTTTCTCTCTTTTTTTCTTCTATCTTTGTTCTAACTAGAAGAGGTATGGGAGGATGTCCATTTTATAGTTAAGGGAGAGGGAACATGGATCCACTTAAGGTGGGGAAATGGTTTATCCCCTTGGGTGGTTCCTCTTTTGTAGGAACAAGAAGCCCAAAGGTAGAAGCTCGATCCTATCCCCATGAACAAACAACCAGCTCTCTGCCCACGAAGCTTCCAGATCTCGAAGATTCATTTCCATTTTTAAACCTTCCAGAAGAGGGTTTACGTGTGTATGATCTCCATCTTAGCGCCGATCAACACTGCTCCAAGAAAAAAATGAGGCATCGGACCGAGTGAGACAAACAAATGGCGTGCTGCTCTAGATTAACATGTTTTTAAGGAGCTGCTCTAGGAATGGTTAACAAAGAGTTTGTTCAATATACTGTAAGGGATATAATGGCACATTTTCATGATGGAAAATAGACATAGGGGCTACTATCAAAGGTCCTCCAAGATTCAGGAACAGGGAGTACAGGGATAGTGACAAATTTATGTGTAACAGATGCCCCCTAAAGCATGAAGGTCGAACAAGAGTGAGGGGTGAAATGCTTTATGAGTACGTGCTAGGACTAAGACGATGTCATCGGAAAACCTATGAAATAAAGCACATGTATACATAATTGAAATCTCTAATATAAAAACATGACATGAGGTATGGACACAACCATCTGTAAAAGATATCATGAAACAGGATCCGTGATATGGTCACAACCATCCAATAATAAATAGGATCACAAATATGGACTCAGGTATGGTCGCAACAATCCAGATAAGAGATTCATGTGTACAATCATGAATAATACATATCGCCTCGCAACATAGACTTTATCAGACAAAACCCAAGGTCTTGTGCTCCGTCACGACCCGACCAAGTACAAATTCAGGCATGTGAATGAGTGAGTTGAAGTCAAACATGCAAGAAAATCACCCGATTACCAGTCAATGATGTAAATTGTTAATAGGTGCGAGACAATGAATAAGACACAGAGGGAACTTCTCTTGAACATATCGGTGACACGACTCCAAAATTTGGCAGTATTTGACTCAAAGGGGATTAGAGATCATGTTGACGAAATCAGTAATCGAACGAGAGGCAAATAGATTTCCCAAACCCATGTAGGAAAAGTGACGAATGTAGGAAATTCTCACCCAACACGAAACAGAGGATGTGTGATGTTCAAGAGAGACATACTGTTGATGCAACTGGTAAATACTTCCACTTTCCCCCACAATTTCTAGCGAGTACCCCTATTATTTTTTAATACAAGCTTGAAGGGGATAGAATATGCTTTTCATATAAGTTTTTCCTTTGTACAAATCCATCCTAGTACATTTTACGAGCCCTAGGAAGGAGGAACTCGAGATCGTCATGATGATGGGTCCAATGCCGTTAAATTTTAACGAGTCCAACAAAGGTGAAACTCGGTGTCTTTTCATGTTTAGAGAGTTTGAAAAGAGGCGAAAAGAAAACTCCAAATGGCCCTTTTCGTAAATAGTCTCTCGAATCAGAAGAGGTAGAAAAAAAAGTTTGAGAGAGCCTCTTAGCTGTGATTGACTAAGGTATTCCTTTTTCATAAATAATTTATCCCATCCCGAAAAAGGGGTAAATGTATACTGGGTAAACAACGTTTCGTGCACTTTAGCGAGTTCAAAATGACAAGTGCTCGGCAATATTTTCGTATTTAGAGAGTTAGAAAAGAGCTTAAAGATGACTTCGCCTGGAGGAAAGAGTCGTATAAAGGGTAGAAACTGGTTTTGGTGATGGTGGAACTACTCAAAACTTGATAAAATTCAATAGGTTGTCTAACAAGACCACTCATTGCAGCGGTTCCTCAGGAATGGGTAAAACAATCAAGTGACGGCGTATGATTGGCCAAGAAGCTAGTGACGATGGAATGATAAAACCAAGGTTCATCTAGAAAAACAGGATGATAAAATGGAAATCACGAGAGATTTAATGAGAATGGTTTAACTTTTATACAAGCTTGAAATGAGAAACTATGCTTGAAATTGGTTTCATTTTTACACAAGCTTGAAACGGAGACAAACTATGCTTGGAAAAAACTGGCATGCCCTCAACATGATGACTCAATTTGAGTTACATGCCCCCCGAGATTCAGTCCATTCGCTCGAGTAGACTACAAGATACTAACATGTAAATGGAGTGAAGGTTTTGCTAGGAGATCAAGTGAAAGACTCGACTGGAATTTTGCGAGATCTAATCAAAAACATAAATTGAAAGGGGATTTGTTTCATTTTTTTTATCGAGGTTGACACAATAAAAGAACTATCCTCAGGACCTATTTCATTTTTTAACGATGTTGACATAGTAAAGAACTATCATCATAATGCCTTGTTTTATTTTTTAAGGAGCTTGAAACAAGAAAAGAACTATGCTCCAAAGAGCTCGTTTCATTTTTTAAGGAGCTTGACACAAGAAAAGGAACTCTGCTCCGAAGAGCTCGTCACCAATTTGTTATGCAGGAAAATCCTCTTTGCAGATAGAGACGATCCCTCTAGCCCTAGGATGGGTCTAGAAACAATGGGGAACAATCTAATGCTTACTTTCCTAGATTTCAACTGGAGACAGATAGTATATAGAGGACCTACGTCGATTTGATGCTGCTCTTCGCTCGAATCCTTTGATCCTTTGCACTTTCCTAGTCAAATCCGTGTTGTCGCTAATGCTTAGTTACCTGCACAAGGGATAAAAAAGCACAAAACGTCAAATCACAACATATGTATCACATAATCAATCTATTTATTTGATCAAGGAATACTAGAAATCAAATCATATATTATAGACAAGAGTGGAAAGCAAGAATCAGTTGTAACATATTAATATAAGAGGGGGATTTACAACCTGCACCTTGATGTCGTTTCTCTCCTTCAATGAGTCCAGATCTAGGCACATCTCCAAAGCGCTCGTTTCAACTTGATACGAAAAGGCCAAAGGTCTCAACTCTCCTTCAATTCCTATAGAAACAATTCTCTCTCTGTTGTTCTTATATCTCTGTTCTAACTAGCAAAGGTATGGGAGGATGTCCATTTTATAGTGAAGGGAGAGGGAACATGGATCAACTTAAGGTGGGGAAATGGTTTATCCCCTTGGGTGGTTCCTCTTTTGTAGTTACAAGAAGCCCAAAGGGAGAAGCTCGACCCTATCCCCATGAAAAAAAAACTAGCTCTCCGCCCACGAAGCTTCTAGATCTCGAAGCATCGATTCCATTTTTAAAAACCTTCCAGAAGTGGATCGACGCGGATATGAGCTCCATCCCAGCGTCGAACAGTGCTGCTCCAGAATAAAAATGAGACAAACAGAGGGTGCGTCGCTCCAGATTAACATGTTTTTAAGGAGCTGCTCAAGGAATGGTTAACAAAGAGTTTGTTCAGTATACTGTAAGGGATGTAATGCCACATTTTCATGATGGAAAATAGACATAGGGTTTACTATCAAAGGTCCTCCAGGATTTAGAAACAGGAGTACAGGGACAGTGACAAATTATTGTGTAACATGTTCCCCCTAAAGCATGAAGGCCGAACGAGAATGAGTGGTTAAATTCTTTATGAGTACGTGCCAGGACCAAGGCATCGTCGTCAGAAAACCTCCATTAGGGGAATTTTGAGGTCTAAAATAGGCCTCCAAAGAAAAATGTACAACCAAAATAAACTTTATAAGAACCAATATGATTCAAGATGATGATGTCAACCATGGGGGATGATTCACCATTTTTTAAGTAAAAGGGTAAAAAGATTAAAAATTAATAAAATAATAAAAATACTTTTTCAACTCGTATTTTCAACTTATCTCCCGAAGTTTTTACTCAAATTTCAAGCAGTATTACTCATTGGATGCAAAATTTAATTTCTCATCCAAGGAGTACCCATGTTGCATACTTTTGATGGATTCTTCTACACGAAAAATGAGAAATACACGAAAAAAATGTGATTGCAATCACGATTTTCATGTATTTATCATTTTTCGTGTAGCAAGATCCATCAAAAGTATGCAACATGGGTACTCCTTGGATGAAGAATTGAATTTTTCATCCAACGAGTACTCTCGCTCGAAATTTGAGTAAAAAAATTGGCAGATAAGTTGAAAATACGAGTTGAAAAAGTAGTTATTTATTTTTCCCTCTAAAATTTGATGATGTAATCAAATCTTATTTTATTAGTTCCACTATTATTTTATAGTTTCCTTAGGAGGCTGATTTTAGACATCAAAATTCCCCTAATTCAAAATCAAGCACATATATACGTAACTGAAATATTTGAGATAAACACATGACATGAGGTATGGACACAACCATCCATAAAAGAGATCATGAAACAGGATCCATGGTATGGTCGCAGTCATCCAACAATAAGGAGGATCACAAATATGGACTCAGCTTTGGTCGTAGCCATCTAGATAAGAGAGGCATGTGTATAATCATGAATAATACATATCGCCTCACACCCTGGACTTTATCAGAAAAAACACAGGGTCTTTCATTCCACCACGACCCGACCAAGTACAAATTCAGGCATGTGAATGAGTGAGTTGAAGTTGAATATGCAAGAAAATCTCCTGATTACCAATTGATGATGTAAATTGTTAACGGGCGCGAGAGAGACCACCAATAATGACAATGGACCTCAAGGTACTAGCAGTACAATTCACGAGATGTGAATAAGGAGTTGACTTCAAACACCCGTGAAATAATCTGATCAAACATCAATGATGTGAACATGTAGTCAGACGTGAACATTCTACCATTAGGGAATGAAGACTCTAAGGTATTGAAAAGGGATCTCTAGATCAACTTCCCATATTATTAGTTGAAGTTGACAGGAAGCGATCTGCCGAAGGAGGGCCATAATGTGCCCCAAATCATCGACACAAGACAAAGGCAATAAGATGATGATGAAAGTGAACAAAGAACTAGGTAATGAATAAGATGCAGAAGGAAATTCTCTTGAACATGTTGGTGACACAACTCCAGAGTTTGGAAATATTTGACTCAAATGGAATCAGTGGTCATGTTGACGAAATTGGTAATTGCATGAGAGGCAAACAGATTTCCCAAACCCATGTGAATATGTTTTCTTCTTCACCTGAGATTCTTGTGGTGTTTCAATGAGCTTATGTCTTATGTATCTTAATAGGTTTCTTTAAATAGCTTGATGTTTAATTACTCAGCATTCATTTTCCTCATGTTCTGAATTCTTTTGAATATCAAGCCATTGAGTATTTATGTTTCTGTTGTCCTTTCATTGAAACATTACATGCCTCAGCTTCCACTAGTTGAGATATTATCATTGAATTTCCTAACACTGACTCCATAAGTCCAATGGTGGTAAACCTCATAAATTTTTCACCTGCAATCAAACACATTCAAGAAAATATCACAGAGTTAGCCATATGATTGAATTCTAATTGAACAAATCATAAGTTACTTTGAGAGAGCCCTCTCAGGCTGAACAAGCTCATTTTTAGTCAAAAGCTAGTTTGAAAGAGTTACTCTAGGTTATTTGGTGGAGCAGCCCATCTGTGCCAATTTAGAGATAAAATTTTGTTGCGTCTGTCGAGATTCTGTAGACATATTTCCCGAAGTTTGTGCTCAAACATTGAACTTGAACTCTTGAAGGTATTAGGAGCTCAGAACATTTCGAGGCTGCAGAAACTACCCTGGTGACTCCATTCTTAAATAATTCAGAAGTTCATAGATTCATGGTGACTCCACTGCTTGAAGATCAGTAGCTTGATGAAGTTCCAAGATGAGTTCTATTTCAAGAAAGAATGCTAGGTATTCCCCTATGAGTCGGTCTCACATCCCTAGTTTTCCAAATCCTATGCCAAAAGTTAATTGGTTGAATTATCTTCCCATATTTAAAGATGAAAAGAAAGATGATGCTGCTCTTCACTTGGTTAGATTCCATATGCATGTGCATGAGTTTTGAGTTGAGTTTCCTAAATATTTTCTCATGAAAATGTTTTTGGCCACCCTATAGGATGAAGTTAGAACATGGTATGAAGGGTTATAACTGGGAAGCTTGTTCTCTCTAAGATATTTCCATAAGACTTTCTTAGAACATTATGAGAAAACTCATTCTTCTTTATCACTGTTACAAGACTGTTGTGACTTTTGTGAGGTTTTCATCCATATCTTAAAAGTATTGGTGATAATGGAGAGTGCATGAATGAGGATATGTTAGAGGCACTTCATCATTTCTCTTCTCATGTTAGTTTTCATGATAATCAAGAAGGTTTCCAACAAGAAGAAGTGTATTTTTTGCTTGAAGATAAAATAGATCAGCAATTTGATAGTGAAGTCATATTAAATGAAATTTATGAGGATTTTCAGCCTTGTCAATCTATATGCAGCCAGAGGTATGAGCCAAATCATTCAAATTGTTTTTCAGCCCATTCCTTTTCTGAAATTTTATGTCAAGAAGAAACTCCTCAATATCAGGTTGTTGAAAATACATGCATGAAAATCTTTAACAGTGAAGTAACATGTGATGAAAGTTCACTTTTGGGTAAACTCGAGCTACATGAAGAGATGAATATACATGTTTTATCTATTCTATTTGGGGATTGTAAAAATGACATGGATGATATGCATAAATTTGTTGGTATAGGAGTTGTTAGTGTTTAGAATCAAGATGATAACCCTCAAGCAAAACTACCAAAGATTATATCTATTTTGTTTGATAAGAAAAAGAGTAGCTTTGATACACACAATATGGATGTCATGTTTGAAGATGTTCAAGGATGCATGGATGGTTTTGTTGATTTGCACGAAAGGGAAGACACATTTATTGTTGCCTTTACATTTGATGATGTTCTTGGAATTAAAGGCATAGGACAAAAGAATCCATCAATTGTGAATTAATTTAGCTCTCATGGTTTTACTCATCAAGATAAGGTGATTTTTCATTGTTTCCAAGATCCAATGGTAAGTTTGTTGTAGTCATCAACCAAGAAAAATTTTGTATTTCTTATGGAGTAGGGATTCAATTCTCATTCCGAGTTTCCAATAGATGACACACTACCAATGTTGTTCAAGTACAGTCAAGGGGCTCAGGTTTCAGACCAGCTCATTGACTAACTTTATTTGAGGTTTCATGTTGCTTGAATCAAGCATGAAGATTGCAGCTGTTAGGGTAGGTATGTGTGTGTGTGTGTGAATAAGCTCAAGTATTTTGAGCTTCTTTTCAGCTTGTAAAAATTTATTTTTCAGCATGGATTGTAGTTTTCATCAATCTTGAGCTCGAGGAGAAGGCCATAAGAGTTTGGCAAAGTCTTCATCCATTTTAGAAAAATTCAGTTTTTTTGAAGGAAGGCACTGGAACTATAAGTTATTTGTTGTACACAGGGGCACAACATCGCTAATGGATCCACTGTTATCATACATAAAATTGAAATTTTTGATTGATAGATCCATTAGCGCATGTTTCATTTTGTCTCATAAAATTGGTCCATGAAATTGATGAAAACTCATGAAATGGTTATTATCCTAATTCTAGAATAGTCCATTGGTCATGCCATCATGGTCAAATCCATAGAAATCCATTAACAATCTCCATACATTGGTTTAAATTTTGTTTTTAGCAACCTATCTGGTTTTTCCTGATTTCACAACAAATTCTATGCAAAACAGGGGATTTTCGTTATGGAATCACCTCACCATTTCGTAGAAAATTTGCCAGGTTTATAACTGAATATGCTGCAGAATCATGTTTTTTTGCATAAATGAATCAATTGTCAAGTTTTTAGTGGTTTAGGGTAAAGGTGAGGCCATATAATTGGTTTTCATAATCATCCAATCATGCAAAAATGTAAATACCACCCATCATTGCTTTCCACTTCATCATTTGTCATCATTCTCTCCACATTCGAATTCCATTTTTAAAACTCATATCCAAAGTACATCTCTTTCATCTATCATTCTGTCTTTTCATGCATCAATCCATTATCACGTCTAAAAATTCTAGTCCCAAAGCAAGCAGATTGTTGTTCAGTTTTTCTCCTTGCAGGTGTTACAGTTCAAGAAGGCTAGCATAGTGTTAAAAGAGATATCCATGCAGAAGAATAATAATAAAGGGAGATTCAATGGTCAAGTATGAACCTATGGACTTAAATTTGGTCATGGAAGACCCTAGTTTTGTAGAGGACTTCATTAAAGCTGGTTACATGCATTTTTTCCAAAAGAAACAAAGGAATTTCTATGTTTTTTACTGTTTGAGAAGTCAACTTCAAGAGTTGTTTCTGGGAAAACAGAGAAGAATTATAAAAATATGAGAGAGGTTATTGTCAATCACATATCAAGGAAAATTAACCTCTTTCAATTTTCTCATATGTACTACAAATTGGGAGATTTGAAGATGTCTTTTGGGCTCCATTTTCAGAGTTCAATTTTTCATGTTTTAGACTTGTTTTTCAAATGCACATTCTGGGCAGCTGGAGATGGTGTTCAAAAAACCAAGAGACATTTTCTTCAGAACACACTGATTTAAAAAAACCTCCTCATGTTTTGCAACATATATCAAGGATCTGGAGATAGGAGCTCATTTTTGAGCCCTAATTTTTAGAAAAAATAGCTTTGCTTTTATTAATAGAGGAACTTGATGAATGTGAAAATGTTATTTCATGAGGAGGAAAAGAGGTATTTTGAACCTATTTTGCCTTATCATACTTCATCATATCATCTTTCATACCCAAAAATAAATATTTTGAAGAAAAGGGAAAATGTTTCGTTTTTTGCTAATTAGGCAATTTCGTAGCGAATCCCAGGCTTGAAGCCCAAATTTCGCTACAAAATCCTTGTAGGTTACTTTTTGTCAAAAATATTAGTTTTAAGCGAAATAAAATATGGAGGAAATATGTATTGAGCTCATTTTGTCTAACCAACAAATGCAAATCAGAGAGGAATGTTAAAGATTGGCTTAGATAGGTGAAATCAAGTTGCTACAAAATCATGCTACAAAACTATCTGTTTTACTTTGTTTTTGTAGTGAGCAACATTTGGTACCATTTTGGTACTTTAAACATGTATTAAAGGTTATCCAGCCACGTGGAGATTTTAAAAAATATCAGTGGAACACTCCAGCAAAGATTTTCTCCTCGACAAAGTTTTCTTTTACTCCAACTCAACATAAAGGCAGTGATCAAATATCATGATATTTTTTCCTTAAAAGTAGGGTGATTGGTTTCTATATCTAGTGGGGGTATTTGTGTCTTAATTATGGTTAGCACCACTCGAGAACTTGGCAATTATTGATGTAATTATCCAGTTATGAAGTTAGTGAATGTAATAAATAAGATGTAGAAACCTAATAGGCTTCTAAGTCTAAATTCATTAGGTGTCTGTTTTATTTCCAGGTATCTAGTTTATTGTTAATTGAGGTGTCAAAACAAATGGTTCGATGATATAGCCATGTGGGCAGATTCAATGTAAGTGACTAAAGCCTATTAATAGGTAGTACTTCGAAGAATACAAGGTGGGAGAATTTTATTGTACACTACCACTTTGTAAATTTTTTATGATCAGTAATATACAGTGACAATGTTTTTCTTCTTCACCTAATATTATTTTGGTGTTTCAATGAGATTATTTATTATGTATCTTAATATATTTCTTTCAATTGCTTTATGTTTAATTGCTCGAATTCATGTTCCTTGCGTTCCTACTTCCTTTGAATATTAAGCCATTGAGTATTTGTGTAACTGTTTTCCTTTCATTGAAACATTACATGCCTCAGCTTCCACAAGGAGAGCCATTGTCATTGAATTTCCTAACATTGACCCCATAATCCCAATGGTATTGAATCCTACACATTTTTCACCTGCAATCAAACACATTCAAGTCAATATAACATATTTAGCCAACTGATTGAATACTAATTGAGCAAATCAAAAGTTAATTTGAGAGAGGCCTCTAAGGCTGAAGAGGCTAATCCTCAATCAAAAGCGGGTTTGAAAGAGTTACTCAAAGTTGTCTGGTGGAGCATCCCATCAGTGCCAATTTAGAGATAACATGCAGGATGAAATGAAGGTTCATTTAAGAGATCAAGTGAAAGACTCGACTTGGATTTTACAGATGATCAATCAAAGATGAAATTGAAAGGGGATTCGTTTGTTTTTTAACTAGGTTGGCATAGAAAATAACTATCCTCATGACCTATTTCATTTTAACGAGGTTGACACATTAAAAGAACTATCCTCAGGACACCTTGTTTCATGGTTTAAGGAGCTTGACACAAGACAAGGAACTCTGCTCCGACAACCTTGTTTCATTTTTTTAAGGAGCTTGACACAAGACAAGGAACTCTGCTCCGACGACCTTGTTTCATTTTTTAAGCAGCTGACCCAAGAAAAGGAACTCGCTCTAAAGACCGATCATGAAATATAAGAAGTCATGGCTTCCGAGAGGTTCTCATCTAATGGGAGAACAATATCTCGAAAATTGTGATCTAACGCCCCCGGAAGACGGTACATGACGACTCTATCACTGGATGAGGGAAGTGAGCACGTGGCCACATAATTAACCTGTGGTGGGGAAGATATCACCGGCAGGTAAGGACCAGGAAGGGACAACAGTAGGCCAAATGTCACATCAGGACCAAAGAATGAAAGTTGATCAATGGTCACGATCCGACCTTTGTGTGGAAAACAAATCACGCGAAAGAGGGATGAGACAAGCACTCCCATGGCATAAGCATAGTCGTGCCCTAGGAGTAAGTTAAAATCTAAGGGGCCTTGGACAACCATCACGTCTATATAGACAATCTTTCCTCCCAAAGTAATAGGTAACTTCGGAAGGATCTCTAACGGCTGACTGGTTCCTTTGTTAAAAGCCAACAGGTTTTGAGTAACAGGCACAAGTTGCGGAGAATCGAAAGCTTGCCAGGTAGTTGAGGATAGAATATTAACCAAGGCTCCTTCATCTATAATCATGCTTGGTATGGCCACATTACAAACTTGTATAGTAATCTCAAAGGGCACATAAGAAGGAAGATAATATCTCGTGAATCGACTCCAATCAAAGGAAGCAACCAAACTACATGGAGGGGGTACCATAGGAATGAGAGGACTATCCTTTTGCATTACGGAAGTAGGAGTATCACCCTCCTCGACCTTAGGAACGAGAGCAGGAGGATCACCCTCTTAGACTGCGGTAACAGTAGCTAGAGGATCACGCTCCTAGATAGTGGGAACGGGAGGTCTCCCTCAGGTCCTGGGGTATCAGAGGAAACAAAGAGAACCTGAGTGGGATGCGATCCACTCTCTATGGAAAATACCTGATGAACCGTATGCAGAATTAGGTCGGCCTTTTTCTCAACCAATGATAGGTCAGAAATGGACTCATGAGATTGAATTTCGGAGAGAGAGAGATTGACTAGAAATTAATCTCAATCAATCACTTGATCAATTAGCGGAGGACTCGAGGAACACTTCCAGTAACTGACTGGAAGATAAGACTCAGAATTCGAAAGGGTATCCAACACTTTGGAGGATTCATCCATATAAGGACATAGGTGAATGGGATGGTTCCCTTCACATAACCTACAGGGAAATTTGATCTTACCATGCTTCTTATGAATCTTATAATCTCTAGTTGAAGGTTCATCACCAGCATGATCTCCAGAGGCTGATGAAAAAGGTTGATTTAGGCCAACGTACCACACTTCTAACACCTTGGGAATACCAGGGAAATTTCTAAGAAGGTTTTCACCCTTACATAGCTTGCAAGAGAATTTGACTTTGCGGGATAAAGTGGGATTTTTTTCAGTATCAATCGCATTGGTAGATATGGACAATGATTTCCCCCCTTGCTTATTCTCCTTCTTCTTCTTCTTCAACTTCTTCTTCATCTTCTTAGCCCCCTAGTTACTAGAATCCAGACTTTCACTAGGTGAAGAGGAAGAACGAGGTGAAGAAACGGGTGAAGAAAGCGAGGGTCAACCTTAAGATCAATATGGGGTTGACAAGGTTCAGGTGGAGGAGAACTTGGTTGAGAAGTGGTTTGGACGTTTGAAACCACGGGGGTCGAAAACAACCAAACCGGCAAACCAATGGTCAATCCTGGGAGGAACAAAGTTTCCATATAAGAAGCTCCAACATTTCCAAAAGAAGGAAAAATACTAGGATTCCCATCTGAGGGGACCCCTTGGTCGGTAAACTTAGGAACCATTGCCATTAATCTCAACCCAAGATTAGCTAAGGAGATGAGCACGGGTGAAATGTTCTCGTGGACAATTGCTTTTAGATCTTAAAAAAAAAATCAAAAATATTAAACTAGGCATAAAGGATTACCAGGTATTTATGAACTGCAATATACACCTTAGAAAATAAATTTACCAAGCACTTAACGTATGGCATACAATCTCCCTGAATTTTTTGTTCGGTGTATCACGTCTACAAGGCGACCGACTCGGTTACCTATGGCAGGCTTACAACCTAGTGGTGTCTCCCAAAAGATACGTGACGGTACGTGGGAGTCCATTCCGTAGTAGTGTTTTGTTTTCTAATGTGTAACCGTTCGATGAGAGCGTCCCAAATATTCTTATCATACATCAATATACTTCTGTACGTGGGATGGGATATCACCCCCTGGTTGTAACGCAGACCGTTAGTGACAGCTCCTACGTTTTACGACGCTGAAACATGTCTCTATCCTAGAACTCTAAATATTTTGCGTTAAGTTCCAAATGCTCCTTAGGTTGATTGAATAAATTTTAGAGTTGATCTTGAATTATGTCTTGGTTTCAAATTCCTACCGATGTCACCTGAATTCCTAAAATGTAGCTAAATGAGAGAAGCAATCTTTCATTTCAATGAAAGCTACATTAATTGGGCAGAAGAAATTCATGCAATCAACACATTAAAAACCAAATGCATAGAATGAAATTTGATATCTCTTCAAGTGCATAATATTAAAACGAAATGAAAATCCTTTTCACTTCTTTATCTTTCACTAAATGCACTAGAAGCAAATTGAAACGAAATGTTTCATTTTCTTAAGCGAAATGAAAGAAATATATATATATATATATATATTTTTATGAGCACAATGCACAGAATGTAGAATATGATTCAAATGTAAACAATCACTTTGAGTACTAATGAGATCTCTCAAAATATCAAAAGATGTAAAAATACCAAAAGATAAAAAGAAACCCAAAATTTTGTCTCAAAACAAGACACTCTTCACTATGACACTGATCAACACACAAAGAGAAGGCTTCAGTCGAAAGCAAGCAATGTGATCTATGATTGTTGAAGAGAAGAGACTCAATTGCACTCAAGGTTGACACTTGAAAGTTCTAATCGTGAGAATCAACTGAAAAACAAAACAAAACTCAATCAAACAAAAGTTTGAAATATACGAAAATATTGACTCAAAGGCAAGTCCAAAAACCATCAAATCATGTAACCATTCGGATGACTCGAAAACACATAGAGACACTAGGATGATAAGGATGCACTTGCTCGAAAAGAGAAGACCAAATATAGATAATTTGAGACAAAAGTGTCATTGAACAGAGAAGAACAGGAGTTATTCAAACAAGAAAGAAACTTAGAAGGATAATACACACTGGCAAACAATAGGGAAGAAAACCTAGAAAAACATACACAGAAATTGGCATGTCTGTGAGGCTGCACCTCACGCTGGAAGAGGAAAATTGCTTCTATGATAAAGCATTCAGCGTCGATCGGCACATATGTCAGAAAAATAACCGCGTCGGTCGAGGATAAGGACAAAAAATAAAAGGGTTTTCTTAAATGGAACCAAGATTATTACTCCAACATAGATATGAATGTCTACAAGTCGTTACAGAAGCCACAGACACATGGAGATGGACACTCGATGAAAGATAGACAATCGAACTAAAAATTCAAAGAGTGAAACAAGAGACTAAAGGAAAACACTTCCTAGTGGAGTTACCAATTTTTTATGCAGGAAAATCCTCTTTGTGGACTGAGATGATCCCTCTAGCCCTAGGATGGGTCTAGTAACAACGAGGAACAATCCAATGCTTAGTTTCCTAGAATGGAAATGGACACAGATCGTATATAGATGACCTACCTCGATCTAATGCTGCTCTTCGCTTGAATCCTTTGATCCTTTGCACTTTCCTAGTTAGATCCTCGCTGTCGCCAGTGCTTAGTTACCTGCACAAGGGATCAAATAACACAAAAATTCAAAAGCACAACATATAACTCACATACACAATCTATCTAGTTGATCAAGTAATACTAGAAATAAAATCATACATTATAGACAATATTGCAAAGTAAGAATCAGTTTTATCATATTAATATAAGAGGGGTAGTTACAACCTGCAACTTGATGGTGCATCTCTCCTTCAACGAGTCCAGATCCAGGCACGTCTCCAAAGCGCTTGTTGCAACTTAATATGAAAAGGCAAAAGGTCTCAACTCTCCTTAAATTCCTATAGCAACAATTCTCTCTCTGTTGTTCTTTTATCTTTGTTCTAACTAGCAGAGGTATGGGAGGATGTCCATTTTATAGTGAAGGGAGAGGGAACATGGATCCACTTAAGGTGGGGAAATGGTGTATCTCCTTGGGTGGTTCCTCTTTTGTAGGAATAAGAAGCCCAAAGGGATAAGCTCGACCTTATCCCCATGAACAAACCACCAGCTCTATGCCCATAAAGCTTCCAGATCTCGAAGCTTCGTTTCCATTTTTAAAAACCTTCCAGAAGTGGATCGACACGGATCTGATCTTCATCCCAACGTTGATTGGCACTACTCCAGGCTAAAAATGAGGCATCGACGTGCGTGAGACAAAAAAAGGGCGTGTTGCTCCAGATTAACATGTTTTTAAGGAGCTGCTGCAGGAATGGTTAACAGAGAGTTTGTTCAGTATACTATAAGGGATGTAATGGCACATTTTCATGATGGAATATAGACATAGGTGTTACTTTCAAAGGTCTTCCAGGATTCGAGAACAGAGAGTACAGGTATAGTGACAAATTACTGTGTAACACCAGTTTAAAAATATTTCCACCAATCCAAGTGAAAGGGGCACTCTTTCTCACAATTTTTCTCTTCTCCCTGGATGAAATATTTGGAGGAAATATACCAACAACCAGGTAGTTTTCTATGTTATAAAACCAGTGAGAGAGTACCGAGATAGAAAATAAGTGCTCATATGTAAGTTCATCATCAATCACCCCTTCATCATCTGCAGGAAAAGTGAGTCTAGACAAAAAATCCACAACTACATTTTCTTTCCCTGGTTAATCAATGATGGTAAAATAAAATTGTTGTAACAATAATAACCACCTAATAATTCTACCATTCACATCAGTATTTTTCATCATGTATTTAATTTCTTCATGGTCAGTATGCACAAAATTTTGGTATCTAGTGATATAATGTTTGAACTTGTTCAAGGAGTGGACAATAGCTAAAAGTTATTTCACAGTGATAGTGTAGATCAATTCAGCCTTAGACAGATTTTTACTGATGAAGTAAATGGCATAGGGTAACTTATCATCTATTTTTCCAAAATTTTCCACCACATATTTATCTAATACATCAGAAGGATATCGAAAGGCAGAGCCCAATTGGGACCTCGAAGTATAGGATCAGTGGTCAAATTTTCTTTTATGATTTCAAATGCCTCTTGACAACTACTTGACCAACAGAATTTTGATTGCTTGTACAGTAATCCAAATAGTGGTGAAGCCAGCTTGCTAAAATATTTTATGAATCTCCTATAATAACTAGCCAAGCCCAATAATCTCTCAACATCTCTCTTTTTTTGAGGAGTAAGGACCCTTTTTATGATATCAATCTTGTTTGGGTCTACTTGCATTCCTACCAGAGATATGGAGTGGCCAAATATAGTCATTGCCTTCATCAAGAATTCACACTTCTCAGGACTCAAGGAGAGATGCATTTCAATGAATTTCCTTAGGAATTTACCCATATTGGAGAGGGACTCATGGAAATCACATCCGTAGGGAGTGAAATCATCCATGTATATTTCCACAGAGTCATGGACAAGCTCAACAAATATGATCACAACTGCTCTTTCAAAAGTGGAAGGGGCATTTCATAGGCAAAACGGGAGAAATATAGAAGAAAAGGTACCCCAAGGACATGAAAATTTAGTCTTGTATTGGTCTTCAGGGATGATCTGGATCTGATTGTAACCATTGAATCCATCCAAGAAAGAGAATAACTTCTTTCCTACAAGACCATTTAAGACTTGGTCAATGAAAGGCAAAGGGAAATGGTATTTCTTTATGGCCTTGTTCAAATCTCTATAGTAAAAGAAGCTCCTCCACTTCCCATTATTCTTTGGTACTCTCCAACAATATACCTATCATCATCTCATCACTCCTCCATCTCACCCATAGATAATTTTCACTCAAACCCTTCACCTTGTCACATCTGTAAAAAAAAAATCTGCAAAAACGCAGATTTCCTTCACATCATTTTTCCAAGTAGACACAACTTCCTCATCATCCTATCACTATCCTAAGGCATTTCCACACCCTCCCTCATCACCCCATGTAAATTTAAGGTCCAAAAAGAGAAAATAAGAGGTTTCTATAGGAAGAGAACATCTTCCTGTAGCAAACTTGTGTAAGCACCAGAAAAGCTCTATATTGTTTTTTAATCATCCAAGGAGGTAGGTAAGACTTGTGAGGTGACTCTAAGAATACATGGCACTCCAAGAATTATTCTCCACCAGCAACAACAGATTGATCCTCAACAAGATACCTGCACACACAACAAACAATACAGTAAGAACCTCAAGAGGAATGAATACATACAGGAAAAACTAAGGCAGTAGAGAAAACTCTTTTGGTGCCACGCCAATGATCTAGCTCCAGCATGCAAGGCCCTAAAAAAATTCAACAATGAGGTAGGCTCAGGTGTGGCACTCTCTCACCCTCTCCCTACGTGTAATTGACTAAATGAATGAATTTAGAGAGGGTAATATTTAATAAGTTGAAGGTGGCCAATTAACTTGGCCACCCTCGGCCAGTGAACAAAAATTAATTGGTAGAGTCCTCATGCAACATGGAGTTGTCACATTAGTTGAAGTAGAATCACCAGAAGTGGGTTTTGATTACGAGAAGAGGAGAATGGTCACTTTAAGTGGGACCAACAATCCAAATGAGGAAACCTTGTGTGAAGGACATATCAGCACAACGATCCAACCCAACTCAAAATAGCATATAACGTACTTGAGCATGTCTTCATTGGCATATTTGCTCATTCCAAGAACAGTTAGGAAGAGGAAAATTTTGTTAAGCCACTGAGGAGATTCAAACCTTGACCTACTGCTGCCTACAAGAAGATTGTAATTTCTACAGGAAGGTCGAGAAGTGCTAAAGGAAGGTCGAGGGGGTATATGCAAGCAACAAAGGATCCAATTGGTTCATAAAATTTCCATTTTCATCTCATAGCATCAGTCTAAGAAGTAAGTTTCCACCACCCTCATATCTCCATCATAATTTTACACAGTTTCTCCTAAAAAGTTTGCAATCAGTAGTCATCAAATTTTTGAATTGATAGGTTCTATGTGAATAAAGTAGGGGATAGAACATAGAATTGGAGTGATAAGAGCTTTGTTACGCTCTTCTACCACTGAATTGAACACTAAGGCCATAAAATAAGCACATTTTCCTCACTTATTCAAGGACAAAAATAATATATGGGGGGTGGGTTTAATAGGAGAGAACCTTGAGACACCAAAAGAATTCATTTTCACCCTCCTGTATTAGATATCTTTAGGAGACATCAACGGCTAGGATTCTTTGAATTTATAAAGGGATATAATGATGACATTGCTTTTGATTTTTCCATGGCCTTAAATTCACAATCAGAGGTCAGTCCCACCACGGTGTTGAGGGGGTTAGCCATAAAAATAAGTCTTGTAGTGGTAAGCAGAGTAACCACACCGCCTCTAGGAATCAAATGGAATATGGAAGACAGGGCCTCTAGTGACACTGCAAAGAAGAATTTCTTTAGGGCCAAGGATAGACCTATGGAAGGTAAGAATGGGGTTAGGAGAGAAAGCTTTCCCTATCCATGGGGTGAGGTAGCTTATCAAATTTTGAGATACATCTCCTGTGAGGGAATATTGAGTGTAGTGTATGGCTACCGCTTTCAACTATTGCATGAGCTCATATTCATGGCATATTTTCCTCTTGACCAAAGATTAAATGTACCATACTTCCTCCTTTAGTTCATCAGGGAAATGAGCCAGAAATTAAGATAGGGGAAGCATCAGCACTTATCCCACCATGGCCTTATCAAAATGTTAGTGGAGGATTCCCTAAACAAGTTAAAAATCCTTGTCCCATGGTCCAAGTTCATAGAAATGGACAGAGAGACACTGATAGGAACCCATAGCATCACTCCTAGGTAAAACCTTGCATCTATCCTTGGGGGTAAGGACACCATAATAGAGGAAGAATAGACAGAGAGGACAACAGAAGAAGTAGAGATGTAAATAGAGGAAGAAAATGCAGAGGAGTTAGGGGTAGAAGGAGGATATGATGAGGAATAAAAGGAAGAAAAAATAGAAGAGGAGGCCTTGAGTCCTAATAATACCATTGAACAAAAGAAAATTGAAATATCCCCTCAACATACTAGTATGTCACCAGGTAGAACTGAGGATGAGGTTGTTGCCACTTTAGCTACCTTGGGCACTCCTGTGAAATATAAGAAGAAAATACCAAGACAAAACCCTATTTACTTTAAGACAAGGAGGAGAACCAGAGTAAAACAAGGAATACCCCATACTCCCACAAAAGTCCCAATTACCATTGAGGAGTCCCCAAGTAAGAAAGAGGAGCTAGGGCCAGATGAGGGAAAATTTGAGGAGGTCACCTCTCCAAAGCCCAAACTTAAGACTCCAATAGCCTATGTAAGGAGGCCCGTCACTAGAGAATCATCCTTGAAGTAGCCAGAAGCACCCACATACCTCCAAAAAGAAGAAAAGGGAGTGCTACAGGAAAAATAGTTCATGCTACAGGAAGGACAGGAAATGTTATAGGAAGAGAAGAATGCACATAAAAAGGAAAAAAATGCACAAATTAAGGGGCAGAGTGCACAAATATAAGACCAATATGTGAAATAGGGGGTACAAGATGAACAAAAACAATTACAAGAGACATAAGCCTCCCCAAAGACCTTTGAAAAACACATCACAAAGTTTCAAGAACCTACCCCAGAGCATAGTTTGGAATATTATTACAAGTTTATTAAGGGAGGGAGACTGATCCCTTAAAAATTCACAGTTCCCCTCCTACATGAGCTGGAGATAGAAAGAGAGAGCATCCACAGATGGATGCAGATCACCAAGTCAAAGAATGTTGGATATGCAGGGTTGATGGAAGAAAGGCTCATTGAAATGGGGAAAGAGCTAGTTGATGTAAGACTCATATAATTAGTGGTGAAATATCAATTGCAAGGAGTTCAAACAGAGAACATGAGGCTACATGGACAACTACAGGAAAAAGAAACCCAACTTACCACTATGGCCAGCCTTTTCATGGAGGCCATGTAGTACAGACAGCCTTCAAAGTCACATACGGGTTGGGTGATATGCAATTAATTGCCTTAGCATCATGGATAACACATGAAGAAGAAAGAGCAACATAGGTTAAAAGAGTAATGGTAAGAGAGGAGATAGATCCTATAAAAATCAGATTTGAACTAATGAGCTCCACGGGGGTCATTTTCAACCATCAATTGATCTCAAATGATGTTGTATTGGCACATAAATGCATTGAAACAAAAGTTCAGACCATTTTTCACTTTGATGATACATCTAGATTGCTAGGAGAAGAGAATTTGTAGAAAAAAAAGGAGATTGCATGCCTTACCACTTAGCCTGTAGCAGAGGGAATACCACTCTCCTGGGAGAATGAATAATGCATTGGAGAGGTAACCCTCTATAAAATAGTTATGAAAATAATGAGGATATAATGGATAGGATTAAAGCTCAACCCACCTTTGCTGCTAGGGCTACATGAAGGGAGAGATCATACAGAGGAACAAAAGGAGTGGGTAGAGGTAGAAACGAATGTAGGATTCCACCCACCAGAAGGTACTCCCTATGAGCTACCTTGGGATTTCATGGAGGACATTAGGGCTTTGAAAGAGATTAGAAAGGAGAACTTAGTTTCTCAGAGGATGAGAAACCATTTCAGTAGGGGGGTGATGATGAGGCTCATCAATATGTACATTTTAAGGGGTTACAATGCCATCCTTCAGGTTATTAAGTTATATATATCTCACATTTATTTACATTTTTGAAATATTATCCTTAGTGAGAAGGTTGAAAGATGTTTGTTATGTCATTTTTCCTAATCTGATTTAATTGCAGGAAATGAAGCCATTTTTGAGAAATTTTCCACCTAAGGGCTCGGAGTAGACAACAAGGAGATATTGTAGGATGGTTTTCCACCTCATTAACTCCCTTAATCAACAAAGATCACACCAATATATCTCCCAACAACTTGAAGGAAAAGGAAGCCAAGAAAGTGGCAGTTATGAGGATCCAAGATCCACTCTTCTTGATATCAAGGAGACCATATTCCTACTTTTTAGGGAGTTTTTGGTAGCTACCCATTTTTATAAATAATCATGTACAAGAGCTCATTAGAATTCAAACTTTTTATTCATCTAGGTAGCTCTTGAGCTCTGAATTAGTATTATTTTTTACTGTCGTATGATGTATTAGACCTTTTGATGCAATGATAATGAGAATTTGTTTGATTATTTATTTAGTCTCATAGGGTTGATGTTTTTGGGTTATGGCCCAATCCATTGGCTAAGTCCCTCTTGTGTATTTATATTCTTTTTTTATGTTCCAACGCTTTGTTTAGTTTCCTTGCATTATACTAGCAGCAAAATCTATCAAAATTGTGCTTGTAGCCTCTCTTTCTCACCTCTCTCATGGTACCATGATTATCATGTTCACCATGATTACTATAAGTTGGAAGTTGGATTTGTTTCTTAGATCATATTTTAGCATAGGTTAAGTAGATTTTCTATTCAACTCGTCTTTTCCACTCTTAAACATGTTAGTTTGTCAATGATAAATGCATGGATGTGTGTAGTGTTTGTAGGATGGTTTACAGCTGTAGGAACATGGCCCCTTTCATCATTGAAACCTTAGACTTCGTCCTTCTTCCCTCCAACCTCGAATTCTACCACCAAAATATTTTTTTTTTAAATCATCTTCATCACCACCGTGAGCAGCCCTCCAAGTGAAAAACAGGCCCTCCAAGGATTTTGAGCTTTCCCGGAGGTGTTTTTCACCCCTCACTCACCTACTTCCACCGTATCCCACCTTTCCACGCCTTCCTTCCATCCTTTTCACCCTTAGATACTTCTTGGCTTGCTTCCTGTAGCAATACAAGGATCCTGTAGCATCAATGTAGTTCACCATTTACACTTTAGTTTTTCTCCTTGATTCCATTTGAACCTAGTACAGCATGCATTTGACCCCCAGCTATGAACTCATGAGTAGAAGACACCTCTCGGCCACTCCAAACCTCCTTCCTTCCTTGCTGCAAAAACAGGGTAGGCATTAGTGTTTTGTTTCATCTCAGAATTAGCTTGAATTGGAAAATGGTTTACATGCAAGTACAAGCTAAGTGAAGCAGTAGATAGAGGTTTAATTTATTTTTTGATGAAGTGTGTGAAAATAGAATAGTTTATTTACTGCAAATGAATTGATAATTAGATGAATGATTGCACACAACATAGTTTCATTTTTCTGCAATTAGGTTAGTTGTTTATTATTTGCTTTCACTATCAATTGCAAGTAGAATATTGATAGGCACTCTCTTTTTCTTAGATTAGAAGTAGTTCTTTGTATTGTGTTAGATAATTTCACTTTAATATAGTACGAGAAATGCCCTAGAAGTACTATTTATTAGAAGACCTTGTTGAGGGTGGCATGAGTAGAATCCATCTGTTGTGCATATAGCATTGTCACCTTGAAGTTTATACGAACCTCGGGTTGAAAATTAGAGTTGAGTAGCCCTTGGGAGTTGCAGCACTATTGGCGCAATACCAGGGCTCACCATCCATCAAAGATAATATTATTCCATTTGTTTATGGGGCAAAGGCTTCAATGGAAATGTATGATTCCCTAGTGGGATTATATGAAGTCAACAATATTGGTTAAAAGATTACTTTGATAAATCAACTTCATTATATGAAAATATATAAATCAGATATAGTGGATTCTTACTTTATGAGGATAGCTCAACTAAGAGATCAGATGAAAGATATTGGATAAAATATTGATGAATCATAACTTGTGATTATGACTCTTAATGGGTTTCCTGATTCATGGGATTCATTTGTATCAAACATTTGTGGAAGGTCATAAATTCCAAAGTTTGATCAACTATGGATTGCATGTACTCAAGAGGAATCTAGGCTAATATAAAAAGGGAATATTAAGAGACCTCAAGATGGTGAATCTCAATCATTTACAACTCATGCAAAGAATGTAAAGGAAGGATAAAATTTGGAAATTTTCAAAAAAATAATGCAAGTAGAAGACCTACTCCAAATCATGATAAAAAGAAGAAATATTTGTCAAATATTCAATTTTTTTGTTGTCACATGTTTGTTCACCATAAAATATAATTCCCTGAAATGAAGAATGATAAAAAAAGGAAAGGAAAGAAACACGCTTCAGTAGCATCCATTAATGATGATGAACATACAAATCAAAATAAATTCAGGAATGAAAGCGAATAATTTTTTTTTTCTTCTCTTCTCTTTCAGGTATTATTTTAGATCACAATAAGAAATGGTTAGTGTAAATTGGTGCCCTAGACATATGATAGGTAACTGTGACAATATCACAGAATTGGTAGAGAATAAGTCAACACTAAAAGTGGAACTTGGTGACAATGGGAAGTATGCAGTCAAAGGTGTTGTGTCAAGATATTTCCAACTAAATTCAGGAGGAAATTTTTATTTAAAAGATGTCTTGTATGTACTAGGTTTGAAAAATAACCTCATCCCTACTTCATATTTTGAAGGCAAAGGGTATAGAGCTGCATTTTTTGATGGACAGGTTCTTGTATGGAAAAAGGGTTTAAGCATAGATCTTGCAAAGGTGATTGGTGTTCAAGTGGGAGGCTTGTAAAAACTCTCGGGACGATCATATCAAGCATTGGTACTTAATGTCTACCGATATATGTGATTTATGGCACCATATATTTTCTCACATTCATTATAAGGATTTTTTAGTATTAAGGAATGTTGTTATGGGTCTTCCAGAGCTTTAGGTACAACATGAACGAGTTTTCAAAGGTTATGCACTTAGAAAGAATGTCAAGGGATCATTTCCGAGCCGTGACGGTAGATCCAAAGGAAACTTGGATCTAATTAATTTAGATATATGTGGACCAATGACAACAACTTCTTTGGGTAGTTTCTTGTACTATGTGGCATTTATTGATGATTTCACCCAAAAAACATGGATCTACTTCATGAAGACAAAATATGAGGTCTTTAGCAAGTTTCAATAATTCAAGGCTCAGGTAAGAGAAATTGACATGAAAGAAGATCAAGGTTCTAAGGTTAGATAATGGAGGAGAATATACTTCCAAGGAAAACATTTCCTTTTGCAAAGAAGTTGGGTTTAAGAGGGATTTGATAGTCCCTTACAAGCCTCAATATAATGGGTTTTCCAAAAGGAAGAATAGGACCATTGTGGAAGCTTCTAAAGCAATGATTCATGATCAGTACTTACCCATGTTATTATTGGGAGAGGAATGCAATAAAATAATTTATTCAAAACAAAAGTCCTCACCGAAATTTTGAATTCAAGACTCCTCGAGAATTTTTCATAGGTGATAAACTAGAGGTTGGAAATTTGAGGATATTTGGTTTTCCTGTTTACATTCATGTACCCAAGGAAAGGATGAAGAAGATGCATCCTTCTGGAAACAAGGAAACATTTATTGGATAGAGTGCGTCATCAAAGGATTACATAATTTATATTCTAATACAATGGAATATTGAAGTCAACATATATGTTACCTTTGATGAGGAACAACTTTCAAATCATCGGGAAGAGCCAGAATGGAAAAATGATATAGTGGACCCACCTACGGTTGTTATTCTAGAATCAAAGAAGATACTAGCATGGATTTGAAGTATATTCAGGAAGCATAGGGACACGCAACTCCTTGTAGAAATTTAAGAGAAAGAAAATGTCCTAAGACCTACTCAGGATATGCAACACTGATGAGTTGCATCATTCATTCCGAGCCATCCAACTATGATGAGGCAGTAGGCTATCAATTTTGGAAGGATGCCATGATGGAAGAATATTAGTCCATCATGAAGAATGATATGTGGAAAATTGTATTGATACCTTAAGGGAAGGCAATGGTGACTTCCAAGTGGATCTGAAAAATAAAGCATTTGGTAGATGGCAGCATAGATAAGTATAAGGAAAGCTTTGTGGCAAGAGGGTTCTCCTAGAAATAGGGAGAGTACTATGAGGAGACATTTTCTCCAGTTTCCAGGAACACTACTATTAGAACTATTATTTCTATTACTTCTATTATGCGTTGGAAATTGCATCATATGGATGTGAAGATTACTTTCCTCAATAGAGTGATTGAGGAAGAAGTGTAAATAGAACAACCTCGAGGATTTGAGGTACATGAGAGGGAATATCATGTTTATTTACTGAATAAGGATGTGTATGGACTTAAGTAGGAACCTTGATCTTGGTATTCTCAGATTAATAGATACTTGATGAGTCTTGGTTTCACCAAGGGTGATGTTGATCCAAATATTTACTACAACGTTGTTAGAGGTGAGCTTGTGATCTTGTTGTTATGTGTTGATGACTTTTTTATGATAGGAGAAAATAATCTCATTTATTAGTGTAAGACGGAGTTGACTTCTGAGTTCAAGATGAAGGATCTAGGATTGATGCATTACTACTTGGGATTAGAAGTGTGGTAGAATCCAAGAGAGATATTCCTTAGTCAAGGGAATTATATCATTATGATACTTCACATATTTGGGATGATGGAATGCAAGTCTATGTCTACTCCCATGGTAAACAATTTGAAGAAGTTGAGAGACTCTGATTCATATCTGGTGGATCCCTCTATGTATAGATGATTGATTGGTTTTATGATATATCTAGTTAATAACAAACATGATATTTGCTTTGTTGTGAACAATCTAAGATAGTTCTTGTTGTAACCCAGGCATGTACATTGGATTGCGGAAAATTTTGTGTTGATATATCTACATGGTATAGTCATTTATGGATTGATATATGTCTCAAATCTTGAAGTACAACTACAGGGATTATCATATTTCAATTGGGCAGGGAGTGTTGAAGACAAGAAGAGCACATTAGGATGTTGTTTCATTTTGGGTTCCGCTATGATCTCTTGGATGAGTAGGAAGAAGAAATCTATTTCACTTAGCACTACAGAGGTTGAGTATATTGTAGCTATTTTGGCGAGTTGTGAAGCAATTGGATTTGGAAACTACTTGCATGATTGTTTGATCAAGTGGCAGATTCGACTATGATACATTGTGACAATAAAAGTTGTGTGCAAATTTTGGAAAACAATTTTTTCCATGATAATTCAAAGAACATTGAGATCAAGTACCATTACATCTGATACATGGTATAGAAGGGTGTAATGAATCTCCAATAAATTTCTACAAATGAGCAAGCTTTTGACATTCTCACCAAGCCTCTACCCATGATGAAGTTTTCATGCTTCGGGGACAAGCTTGGAGTGGTTGAGAATTCCTCCCTTGTTGAGAGGGGGTTTTTATGGTGTAGCATAAAGGCACATAAATTCTCCCTAGGTTAGGATATTGAAAATTCAAAGGTATTTAATAGGGGACATGTAATGTGGTTATGGATAATGGCCTAGAGAGAATCAAGGCCAAAAATTCTCCCCCGGTCAGAATGTTCTAACCATATTTCCAAGAGATACTTGGCTAATGGGTAGAGTGAGTGCCTTTAGCATCGAGAAAGTGTATTACCATTCAATTAGCATGTATGAATGGTAATTTCCCAGGGTTTCACCATAGGTCACAGGAAATGACTAGGTTCCAGGTGACGACTTGGATAATTGGTGATATGGGACTAGTATTTTTGATCCCAAAAGGCCAAAAGGCCAGAGGAACCCCAAAATTCCTTTGTCTAGTGGGTGATTAGATCCATTTTCCAAGGAGAGTTGAATAGTAAGCAACCATATCCCTTTGCATGATGTTGATGCAGGATGATTTCCACTAGAATTAGATGGATACATTAACATAGCAAGCTCATTCAATCTTTTCAAGAGAAGGAGAAATTTTGCAACAAAGTTGACATGTAAAGAAGTCAAGTTGAATACCTCCCTATCTAAGAGGGGGTACTGATTTTTGTAGTTACGGTCAATAATTGAATTAAAGAAAAAAAAATTACTTTCTTTAATTCATGTAGGCCCCAAACAGACAAGTCATCCCCACCAGTTGAATGGGTTTGACCATTGGTGAAAAACCACCTACTTTGACCAATATATATAGACCATTCGACCTCCTTCCTTGGCATCAATTTAGATCAAACAACAACAACATATATTTTTTTCACATGTGTGAAGGAGAGAGAGAGAAGAAGATTGAAGTTTGACTGAGTCGACGATATGTTTGACCAGCATTGGTCGAGCTCCTTTCTGGAAGAGTTGACCAATATTTTTATCTTGACCATAGTCTATCTGAGGCAGTTTGACCAAACTTTCTGTGGTATAGTTGACCACAGTTGATCGAGACTTATGAGGAAAATTTGACCATAGTTGACCAATATTTCTGGGTAGTGTTTGACTACAATAATGTTTGACTAATTTTTTGGGAAATTCTACCAAGTTTTACCTAGCTATTTTATGTGGTTAGATTGACCAAGTTTGACTGAAAAATCAGATTGTACCTTTGTTGAAATGAAGAATAATTTCTCCTAAGAAATATTGTTGGATTTTCTCCCAAGGTTGGGTTTCCTGGGTGAAAAAAAATTGTTGTCTATTGTTCTACTTTGATCTCTATTGTTCTACCATTATATTGCATTTATAGTTGAATTTTTTGAACTGTAATTGCTTAATGATAATGATCTAGAAAGTACAAAAATATCATTAGAAGTAATTATCAGTAGCAAAAAATTGTGCTTATCTGCTGAGCACTAGAAAATTAACACCATTAAACCAATAGGGATTCATCAATAATGTAGGGTATTTGACTTAGCAAATCCTTGAACCTTTTATTGTACTCCATAACTATTTCATTTGGACATTGTTTTATTTCTTTTAATTTTTGTACTGCAAGATGCTTAACATCTTGCACTTTAAATAAGGAAAAGAAGTTGTTCTTGATATATTTTTCACTTTTTGGTTGGTTTTCTGTGAAGTTCAAGAACCATGTGATGTATCTCTTTTAGAGAGTTGCCGCAAATTGGGCCATTACAGTTTAACCACATCAGTAATATCATTAGCGGTCTATAAATTCTCACAAGTAAATTGTTTCTTTGGGTCCTCATTACCTTCATAAAGGGGGATGCAGTTCAAGCACATTTTTTTGGGACGAGGTTGAGTCCTTTCTATTTCCTCATGACTAGTCAACTAATATGACATGTTGGTCTCGAAAGTTGGTAAGCATATTATGTGTGGGGTACTTTCTTGTTTGTCAACTTCAAATACTACGAAATTTGTCAATGTGTCATTGTTTTGACATTGTTTGTCTATATATTCAATGAATTGATTCATAGAAGGTTGTTTCGGTTCATTTTCTAGACTTGTATCTTCTTCTCTTCAATAGATAAAAATTGTGGAAGGGGGGGTATGTTCATGATATTTCAAATGTGGAGAAGTATATCTTCATTTTCTTGATTATATATCCAATTTTGGTTTACTTCGGTAATTTTGTTCTCAAGTTGATCTCTGAAATTTCCCTGCTCATATCTTCTATACCAAATTGTGGATGGTTTTGTATTGCTATGAAGTCTTTGCTAGAGGAATTATTTGATAACATGACTTGATATTGTTGCGACTAGGGAATGGGGCATTGTTGGGCAAGATTCATTGACTTCCATATTGTCTACATGCCTCCCAGGGCTTAGTTGTAGATTGTTTCTTCTTGTTGGAGCAGGTGTGTTACACTTCTTGACTATGGGTGTTGTGCGCTACCATTAGAGGAGTCTCGTGCATCATCGCTCTCATGCTCTTTATCTTGAGTTCTTAATATTTGGTTAAATTTATGGTCCCTTATCTCTTATCACATATTTTTTCTCTTGTCCCTTTCTAAATTTTGGATACCAGTCAATTTTTTAGACTAATGTAAATGTGCTTGGGTCCTCCATCGGGTTTATTCCTTAGGCATGTATTCATGTGTCTTTGAAATCAATCATTCATTCTGAATTCTTCATTTACTTTATACTTCTTTATTTTATTTTCCCTTTTTTTCTTTATTTATTTCTCACAAATCATTAAACCCCCCCCACCCCCCATTTTCAACTTGACTTACTTCTGGTCGATGAGGGTGAACTTGACGAGTGTCTTTGCAATCAATCGTTTTCCTCTCATTTTGACTTATTCATTTACGTTATACTTATATATTTTATTTTTCCTTTTTTCTCTATTTATTTCTCACAAATAATTAAACCCCCCCATTTCCAACTTGAATTACTTCCGGTCAATGAGGGTGAACCCGACGAACATTTTTATTTGCATAAAAATCAATCCCATGCTTCCTTTGTTCTTTTGCACTGAGTGTCAAAAAACTTCTCCGAGTCGGCTTGCCTCTTAATTTGGTCGAATTTTATTGGTGCTTGCAGGGGTGGTCTATATTCAACTATATGTATGACTCCTCTCTCAAGGAGAAACCTGTGTAGCAAAGCAAGTATAGTGCAAAAGAAGTTGTCATGTAAATTTTCAAAAAATTGTGCTTTGATTCTTTCAATTGAAGTTCGTTCTTCTATCACTTTCCCTTGTAGAAGTCGTCTAATATATTTTCAACCCATTGGTGCAAGTTTTTTCTTCCTCCGTTTTTTAATCTAAGTGCTAGTCGGTCGTCGGATTCTATTTGTCACATTAGTGGTGTGGTCAAGGAAATTTATTTATCTCAGTAGGAGTTACTTCGAATAATATTTTGTGTACTTTCATGAAGAAGTGCAGTCCATATTTTGTAACTGACAATATTTTTATTCTAGCGTAATTCTTCAAGTAATTATTAATTTTCTTCTGCCAAAACTGTTGTATCTCTTCCAGAGTCAATACTTATTCATGCATATTGTGAGTACTCAATACCAATACTACTGACAACAGAACCAACATTGTAATCTAGTAGAAAGTATACATTGGTTTCCAATAGGAAAAAATAAAAATTAAACTACATAATCATATGCAATGTGAGGAAAAGAGAAGAGACACAAAGTAGTGGAGAACCAGCAAATCAACACTTATATTAGATATCCTCAACAATCAATCAGTACTAGTACATAGAGTTGAGTGCAAGCATATATATATATGAACAGTTGCGGCAGTTTAATTGTATGAACCGACTTTTACCATATCAACTTGGTCAGTTGACTTGGTCGTGGAGTCATCCAATGTGACAATACATTCTTTTATGTCGACTTGACTAGGCTAGTCAACTCAGTTGAATAGCCCCTCCAATAGGTGTTTAATGAAAGTTTCTTAAATGAGCTTGACATCAAGTTCTAAATTGTATTTTCTATGTGAGGGTAATGGAAAATCCCATGATAATGATAAGAGAGTTGTCCAAATTCCAAGTTCTTCTTGATTAGAATTTGAGAAAAGGTTTATAGGGATTTCGTATCAGAATATTTGTGTGTTGAGGTGGTAGATAAGTAGTTATATAATTGTGTGGATATACATGTATTTTGACTAGTGAAGTGGAGTAAAGTCCACACAAATGATGATGCTATAGGTGTGTTGGTATCCATGTATGTTGGTATGTCAATTGGAATAAGAAATAATTATGCCTATAATTGTGTTGGTATCTTTGTATTGTCAACTAAGGTGGAGAGTATACTAGTATTTTTTGTTAATAACATGTAATCAATATGAAATTGATGTTAGTGTTAATTTGTTAAACTGCCTTTTAATACAGTAATTATCTATAAAAAGGAAACATAGAAGAAAGTGTGGTACATGAATTTGAGTAACATATCAATGTACCTTGAGCTAGCCTTACATTATATATTCACTACAAAATTGATATAGTGTTTCACATTCTTTACTTTCTTGTGTTATCTTAAATTTTTAGGTATTTTTCAAGAAATCAACAAGAAAATATTTGCAAGTTGTGATACCAAGGCATGAGTTTGACACTTGATTTGATAAGTTTGACTTTAATAGAAGCATAGATAATATTTTCCAACTCGTATGGAGTCAAATTACGGTTTGATCAAGTTTATCTTAATCAACAAGAGTTTTACTCTCAATGAATCACAATTTGAACTCTAATTGTAATCAATCATGATTCTATCACATTTGTGTCCAGTCAAACTCATGTTAACCAAATTAAACTCCCTTAACAAGCTACACAACCTTGTTTTTAATCAAATTTTGTTTTCATTTTGTTGGGCACATTTTTCTTTTGCTAGGTGATTTTTCCAATTGTAATAGACAAAAAGGAGGTTGTAGTGAGAGATATAAGGCATGCACCAACACTTCTTATGCATTCACCAACAGATCTATGGAAACTCTATCATCAAATCTATGGGTCTTTTAATTCAACAAACTTCATATCTTCTCATTAGGCTATTTATAACATTTTTTTGACCCTTTGAGGTATCATTTCATGTTTTTTCCTCCTCTCTTCACTACTATTAGTTATTTGAGGTTTAATAACAACATTTTTTAGGGTTTTTCCACTTTTTTGGGGGAGGATGGGGGCAAGGTTTGGCACTATTGTTGGTTTCCAAGTGTTTCGCTTTCAACTTTTGTGGTTTTTATCATTTTTCTATCAATTTTTCCTCCCAAATAACCCCAACCCATCATTCCCACAAACTTCTTCCATGGTGAAAATTCCAATGGAGGACTTGCTTGGATTTACTGTGAAAAGATTATTGAACCAATGAAAGTTAAATGTGATTTTTTCCAACTTTCTTACAATGGTAGCACACAGAGATTCAATGCCACCTTTCTCAAATTCATAATCATGAAACTGCAATTTGAAACACTCTTGACAAGGATGCTAAATACTAATCCAAATTATCCATTAAAGCGCTCAATGATGTTAAAAGTGAGAAAAAAAATATAAATGAAAAAATGGAATCAACCAATCAATATTTTTCTAATACCCACTTCTTACTTGTCTCCATGGAATCCATAAGTATTAGCCCCAATTTTACAACCACACATCAAACTCATAGTCAATATCAAATGGCTCCTCCTCCTCCCACTTCTGCAAGTCTTAGCTATGGGGGTGGAAAAATAAACACTTACCAACTCAATTTCCAACCTAGCTCAAATGGTACAATTTGAAATGTGTGTGTATGTAGCACAAGAGATCCAATGTATGGAGTGGCGCATAAGCTCAAACATTTTCCTAGCAACCATATAATATTTTGTATTATGATGATCATTTGTATAACATGTTGTTCAACCACCTTTTGAATACCTTTCTTCATTAGTTCACATATCATCTAGGTTCTCTAACCTTTGTTTGAGGAATCCATTGTTCCTAGAATTTTTCCATTAATCATTGATGATGGTGCAACCTAATCCCTCTCATAATGAATGATATTTGGTGAGGATAATGTTGAAATAATGAAAGGTTTATAACAATAACTCTACCCTAAGTGTCACGCATGAAGGGGATTTGAACTTTAGACCTACAATAACCACTGCACCAATAATAAATTGTCAGTGAAGGCTTCTAGCATAATTGAATGGAATGTTATTGTAACATTCCATTCAATTATGCTAGAAGCCTTCACTGATAATTTATGATTGGTGCAATGGTTACTATAGGTCTAAAGTTCAAATCCCCTTCATGCGTGAGACTTAGGGTATAGTTTTTGTTAGAAATTGTTCATGGCATCAACCTTATACTCACCAAATATCATTCATTATGGGAAGAATTAGGTTGCACCATCATTATTGATTAATGGACTTATGCTAGAAACAATGGATTCCTTAGACAAAGGTTAGAGCACCCAGATGATATGAAAACTAATGAAGAAATTTATTCAAGAGGTGGTTTAATGACATGTTATGTAGATTTTCATCGTAACACAACATATTATATGGTTGTTCGGAAAAACTTTGAGCTTAGGTTCCACTCCATACTTTGGAGCTCTTTTGTTACACACTACATAGATTTGATGCTCCAAGACATTGATAAAATTGATTAGATATGAGACATTGTGAATAAGACAAAGTACACAAACAAATTCATGCAAATGCCCTTGGAACGATAAAAATATACAAGAAAGATAAGTGTGTTTCCCTATAATCATTGAAATTTGAATGTACAATGAACTTTATCTCCTTGAAATTCATGCTTGACCAAAATATTAATTTCAAGAAGATGTTTTATGGAACGAACTGTGGAATATATACATAACAACATTATCAAAGGCATGGAAATGGTTGTTTATATTTTTAGTGATGGTATCAAGAAATGTGGTGAAAAAATTATTCATTGTTCAAATATATATCTCAAGCATGAGCTCCCTACATAAGTTAGGTGTGAACACAAAAGAAACAATTTGAGACAAATTATCATGGACACTCAGTAAAAAGGAGAAATAATATCATCTTGTAACTTCACTTAAATAAATAAAATTAAAAAGAAAAATCCTATATTCTTCTAGTTTTAGAAATCTCAAATGAAATATTCTAGATATTATAGAATATTAGTGAATTAAACTTGTTTTTATATTAGCCATACAACTCATCCTTGAGATAAGGCGGTTGCTAGGATTAAGGAGATTGGTTGATAATATATGTTGAAATTGTAGCAAGAAAAGGCTTCATTTGACTTGTGCCTTAGTAAAAGGGAGAAATTTGATTTTCCAGATAAGGAAGATGACTTGGATTCCAGTTAGCTAGAGTGGCATGGCCTTGTCTACTAGTTAAGTCAGTAAATTTGAGTTTATATGATATAAGTAGAGTTGTGCATGGGTTGATTGCTAAAATTTAGAGATATAGTTGAGTTATTGTTAATTGAACTCAGTTAACTAAGCTCTAGTCATTAGTTGAGTCAGTTGAAGGTCAATTGAATAGTTATGATTTTTAGATTGGAGGTTTCTGTGGTGTAGATTTTTAGATGCAAAACTCGAAATATCCATAGTCTTCATTTTTGTTAACTCACTGATCTCTCAATTAATTAGTCAATCAGCTAAAAATAGACCCATTCATGCATGGAATTCGAATTTCTTAGTTGAGTGGATGAAAAATGAACATTTATATTTATAATTGTGTATTGTTAAGTGTACAGTGCTTTTGTATTGAGCAGGTGATCAATTCCCCTTAGATTTGCGCAAGGAAATAGGGAATTCCCTTATTTTTTAGGGGCTAATTCCTCTGGGATTGTGCAAGGAAATAAGAGGTTGGGTGAGGCTTGAATTGGCTAAGTGTTGGCCACATCAAGTCAGGAAACAAGAGAATAGGATTGCAGTGCAGGGTGTGCTTTAGAGTTGAAGCAAGACATTGTAATTGTTTCTCTTTTCCTATAAATTATTGTAAAAAAACAGAGGGATTTTTCCTAGTTGGGTTAGCATATAAAAGCATTGTGTTCCTTGTGTTTTGATGGTTTCATGTTATTCAATGTGTTTATATCATGTGTTTTCCTTTCCACAAAATAGTAGAAAAAATTGTTGTCTCTTGATTTCAGTTCGATTCCATTAGCAACAGAAATTTTCTTGCAAGTTCTACATGGTATTAGAGCTACACAAGACTACATAGAAACCTTGTTCCAAATATTCTTCAAATAAATTTCAATTTGCAGAGTTTATGGTGCAGATTCTCTACAATGCAAGAAAAATGTCTTTCAATGGATTAAGGCTTGAGTATGCATTGGAGGGAACCTCAAATTTTTGTGCTTGGAAATACAACATGGAAGTTGTCATGGATGACAATGGAGTATGTGAATATGCCCAAATTGATATTCCAGAAACAGTAGCATCAGATGCACAAGAACTTGCTCAGTGAAAGAAAGACACAGCAAAATCCAGGAGGATTATTCTAGGGGGTGTCATAGATCATGTGGTTTTGAACTTGCATAAAAAGGAAACTCCTTTTGCAATGTGGAAAACTCCCACATATCTATTCCAGAGTAGTAGTGATGTCAGGAAATTGTCATTGAAATACAATCTCAAGGACATTCGAATGCAGAAAAATGAAACCATTCCTCAGTATCTATCCAAATTCACTCAAGTTAGAGATGAACTTAGATGAGTAGGATAAAATGTGCCATCATCCAAACTTTTGAGCTTAACACTCCTTGGCCTTCTGAAACCCTGGATCAACTATCAGTATTCAGTTAATGGAAGAGACAAGCTACCGGATTGGGAGAGAATTTCATTTTATTTGGTGCAGGAGGAGATCATAAGAAACACTGGATATGGTGTCAAATTAATTGCGGATGAGGAAGAAGATTGTTCTCTAGTTGGATCAAAAGGAAAGAAGGCCAAAGTCTTGAAGGCCCAAGGCGAGGCAGAATCTAGCCAGAACCCTGGCAAGAAGAAATACTTCGGTAAAATTAAATGCTTTCATTGCCATGGTTATGGACACTATGCATCCAAGTTTTTGCATAGGAAATCCAGTAAAGAGCCTACAACAGCAACCGTTGGAGATGCGCTTACATCACAATTCGATTTGGATTTCACCCTCATTGCTTGAATGGAAAGAACAGTAAGAGGGAGTGAGTGGTACCTAGATTTTGGTGCCTCATATCATATGACAAGAAGTAAGGAGTTCTTCAACAACCTAGAGGAGAAGGACTTACAATTACACATGGAGCTTGGAGATGATGGAAGGTATAGTACCAAATGGATTGGCACTATCACATTTAAGAGGGAGTTAGTCTCCCATCTTCACCTAAAGGATGTAATGTATGTGCCTAGTTTGAAGAAAAATTTAGTTTATGTAGTTGTACTTGAAGACCGTGGATATGATGTTGTGCTCAATAAGGGGAAATCTTATTTGAATCATGTTGCTCCTGGAAAAATAAAACAAATTAGTGTTCGAGATAAAAATATTTACAAGATAGAGGTAGATTTGTACCTCCATGAGTGTGGTGGGGCAATGTAGAACCTTAGTCCCAAAGTTGCAAATATTTGGGCAAGGTCCATAGGAGAGCAACAATAGTTGCAGTATACTTTTCGCATGGATCATTACCCTTGCTACAGGGCCCCATAGTATTCAGTAGTAGAAGGATCAGTGTCATTTGATGCAATCATATCTTGAGTGAAAGTTGTAGGCTAGTAGCAGTCACATGGTCAAGAGACAGTTGTAGCTCAAAGACATAGTTGATTCATTATTTTGGATACTTCTCAGTTGTAGGTGTTACAATAGAAATAGCAATAATGAGAGGGTGTCGTGTTACAGTACATTCCTACTAGAGCGGTATTGATATTGTGGAGAACCCTTTCTTGCTAAGAGGGTGTGTTGAAATTATAGCAAGAAAAGGCTTCATTTGACTTATGCCTTAGTCAAATGGAGAAATTTGATTTTCCACATCAACAGGATGACTTGGATTGCAGTTAGCTAGAATGACATGGCCTTGTCTAATAGTTAATTCTGTAAATTTGAGTTTCTAAGCAAGAAGTAGAGTTGTGCATGTGTTGATTGCTAAAATTTATCAATCTAGTTGAGTTATTGTTAGTTGAACTCAGTTAACTGAGCTCTAGTCGTCAATTGAGTCAATTGAAGGTTAGTTGAGTAGTTATCACTATTGTTAACTCACTAATCTCTGAGATAACTAGTCAATCAGCTAAAAATAGACCCAGACATGCATGGAATTAAAATTTCCTAGTTGAGTGGATGAAAAATACACATTTATATTTATAATTGTGTATTGTTGAGTGTATAGTTCTTTTGAACTGAGTCAGTGATCAATTCCCCTTGGATTTTCACAAGGAAATAGGGAATTCCCCTAATTTTTAGGGGCTAATTCCTCCATGATTGCACAAGGAAATAGGAGGTTGGTTGAGGCTTGAATTCACTAAGTGTTGGCCAGAGTAGGTCAGGAAGTAGGAGAACAGGATTGCAATGCAAAGTGTGCTTCAGAGTTGAAGCAAGACATTGTAATTGTTTCTCTTTTCGTCTGAATTAATGCAAGGCATCGTAGGTTTTTTCCAAGTTGGATTTTTTAACAACCCACAATTAAAATACACAACTAATTATATCAATTGTGAGATCAATAATCAACACACCAACTATTCAATTAATTAGCATATAATTTTCAAAAAACATGAGAACATACGACTTACCTGTAGCGACGATATTTCTTACTTGTGATTTCAGAGTTGAACGCTATTTAAATCCCGCTAACCGCAACAAAGTTTTGGGGACAACTTTCCACCCAACCATAGGCTCAGTTGCACATAATATTTCTATAGTTGGCCACCCCCGAGCCCTCAATCAATGTACTACTTCCAGGGAATCCTTGTCTTAGAACACCTTTATCCCAAGAGAATGGATGAATATCATCCTCCTCCTCATCCATTAAATAGACAAAAAAATGGAAAAGGTATAAGAGTGCATCCAATAGGAGAAAATGAAAATCTATTGTAGGAAGTAGCAAGAGGGAACCCATGCAACAACAACATTGCACAATTATATTGTCATAGTTATTGCCTTGTATTTTTAGTATGATCCTTACTTCTATTTCAACAGGTTATACTTATTTGGTTTGTAGTATTTTGCTTACTATATAACTTCTAGGTTACAATAGATTGTGGAGATACCTTATAAGCTTTGATCATTGGAATGATTGGTGATTTGAAGGGGAAAATCACTATGCATTTGTATTACTCATTTACTACTTTTTTTGTTCATTTTTCATCCATATGTGTGATTTTTTCATCTTCATAAATATTCTTGTCGATGATTATGTAACTACAAATATGATTTATTTAATTCAAAGAAACATGGAACAGTAGTGACCTAGCAATTAAAAAACTTTCATGTTATCAAAATGGGTCTCTCTTTGAGATTCTCAAGGGTTTATAGTAGTAGATCAAAGGTTGAAATCAAGGACCAATAGTTATAGGGTTTCATTATTGTTGCATGAAAGGACTAAGCACTCTTGTAGGATATATTTTTTTGTTTATTTTTATATCTGGGAATTGCGTGCATTTGATCTCAAAGATGGTAGCAACTAACCTTAGATTTCGAAAAATTGGATGGTTCCTCAAATATTTTGCAGTGAAAATCCAGGGTGACATTGCTATTGGAAGAGAATGATCTATGGGATATAGTCAAATATGTTGTGCCTCCACTTAAAATTTTTTATTAGTTGGAAGCACATAAGAAAAATCAAGTGAAGGTCAAGCATACAATCTTGGATGTTGTGAAGGATCTTGAATTTGTCCAATATCAAAGAAGACAATGGTGAAATATATGTTTGATTCCTTGGTTGGCCTCTACTAGAGTGAGAACATTAATAGAAAGATGATATTGTGAAACAAACTCAAATCCATAGAGATGAATAGATCACACTATTACCAATTACCTAATGGAGATCAGACAAATCCATTATCAACTAGCAGCATTTGGAGAGAAGGTTGCAAATGCATAGTTTGTGAACATGGAACTAAATGGATTCCCAACTTTAGGGGAACCATTTATTCGAAGTATTTGTGCTCAGGAAAACCTTCCTAACTGGGAGAGGGTTTTTTATGATTATATCCAAGATGAAACTCAGATGGATTCAAAGAACAACAAGGGTGGTGATGAAAACCTAGCCCTAATTGGTCAAACCAAGAATAGTAGAGGTAAAGGACCCAACAAGGGTAAGGGAAAAAGTGAGGAGTCAACCTCATAGACAAGGAAGAAGGACTTGAGTAAAGGTTATTACACATCACAATTTTCAAAGAAGAAGGGAAAGGGAATCATCAATCGAAGTAGGTAGAAGCCTTTACAGAAACTCAAATGAAGGAGTTTGCTAACAAGTTTGAGAAATATTTCTCAATGGTATCTTGCCTATCTACCAATATGGTTATGAGGAATTCCTGGTATGTGGGTAGTGGAGTATGTAGGCATATGGCATCAATGCAGGATTTATTTTCAATTCTAATGAAGCAAGACTCGAGAGTTCATGTTGAACTTGGTGATGATGCCAAGTACCCAATTACAGGAGTTGGAACCATTCCATTTGAGCTCCAGGTAACTCTTTAGACTTTGATAATTTCTTGTTTGTTCCAGATCATCAGAAAATTTTCCTTTTAGTTTCGGTTATGGAGGATAAGGGTTATATTGTAGAGATCACAAATAGATAGGTCCTTATCAAGTTGAAGGAGTCTAAACAAAATGCAACACATGTGATAGGGGCTAGGGAAAGCAACTTGTACATGTTACAACATGAAACTACTCGAGTCGTATTTCATAACATAAACAACTTATGTGATTTATGGCATAAGAAGATTGGGAACTTGCATTACAAAGTGTTACCTATTCTAAGGGAAATAGTCACAGGTCTTCCAAATTTCATAATTGAGAAACAAGTGGTATGCAGAGGGCATACATTAATAAATCATGACAAGGATTCTTTCCCAAGCATCAAACATTGAGGGGATTCTAAACCTAGTGCATTCAGATGTATGTGGACAAATGTCAATAGAATTAATCATAAAGGAACATGTATTGTTTCCTTCTTTGATGACTTGTCTCCCAAGACATGGATATATTTCTTAAAGAAAAAATATATTCTTTAGCAAGTTTTAAGAGTTCAAAGATCTTATTGAGAACAACATAAGGAAGAAGATTAAGGTTTTGAGATCAGATAATGGAGGTGAGTATACTTGTAAGGAACTTAAGGATTTCTATAAGGAAATAGGAATCAAGAGGGAGTTGAAAACAACATAATGGGGTTGTAGAGAGAAATAATTGATCCATCATAGGAGTTCTTAAGTTTATGATTCATGAATAGGATTTATCGATGTTTATTTGGGTAGAGGCATGCAACATAGTTGTCAACATCTAGAACAAGTGCCTTCATAGGACCTTGGGGGATCAGATACTAGAGGAGGCATTCACTAGTGTGAATCTAGAAGTGAGTTATTCTCACATCTTTGGTTGTCCAATGTACATCCAAGTACCTGTAGAAAGGAGGACCAAGTTGGAGGCTTCTAGTAGGAAGGGTTTATTTGTGGGTTATAGTGAAACTTTCAAATCCCTACAAGGTCTATGTTCCGAAGAAAAGGAAGAAAATGGTAAGTAGGCATGTAAATTTTGAGGAAGATTACATCCATGGAATAGAATGATCCCATTAAAGTGACAGGAGATGAGGATCCGGAAGCTTTGAAGGTTGATCCAGTGTCACCAAAGACACCAATAGTCTTCAGTTCAAGACGTCAACCTTTGAGTGAGGAGAAGGAGACATTAGCCCCTTCTATTTTTGTTATAAGACCTCAATGGTTAATACAAACATTGATGAATGCTAAATATTTTTTTGGGGCTCATGAGAGTACATTTAGGATGAACATACCTTTGAAGAAGTTTCCTACTTACATGGCATTGATGAGGAACATCATTGATTTCGAACCTTCTAGTTTTCAGAATGCAATAGACTAGTAGGTATGGTGGGATGCCATGCTGGAGTACACCTCCATTATGAAGAATCATTTTTGCACCATAGTTCCAAGACTAGAGGGGAAGTGAGTATTAACTTCTAAACAACTCTACAAAATTAAGCATGCTATAGATGGTAGTATTGAAAAGTTCAAGGTGAGGGTTGTGGTGAGAGAGTTCGCTTAGGAAGAGGGAGTGGCCTTTGAGGATACATTTGATCCAGTCGCCATGTACACTTCCATTGAGGCAATTGATATATTTAGCTTCATTTATGGGATGGGGGGTACATTAAATGGATGTGAAAACAAATTTCCTCAATGGGATCATTAAGGAATAAGTGTACATAAAGTAGCCTAAGGGAATCGAGGTAAATGGAAAGGAGTCACATTTTTGTATGCTTAAGAAAGCATTATATGGACTCAAGCAAACACAAAGAACATGGTATTTTTAGATCAATGGATATTTGATAAGTATAGGCCTCACCAAAAATGAAGTAAATCTTAACTTATATTATATATTTGTTGGCACTGATTTGTTTATTTTGGTGATACAAGTAAATGACTTGTTTTTTATAGGTGCAAAGAAGCTCATTGCAGGGTGCAAAGTAGATATGGAAACTAAGCTCAAGATGAAGGACATTGGCATGATGCATTATTCTTGGGTTTTAAAGTTTGGCAAAAGCTAGGGGAGATATTCCTTAGGCGAGGCAAGTATGCAATTGAGATCTTGAAGAGATTTTGAATACAGGACTAAAACCTATGGCCATCCCATGATAATCAATTTGAAGAAGGTGACAACTTCATATTTAGAATTAGTGGATCCCACATTTTACAGGTAGATAATAAGTTCCTTAATGTATTTGGTCAACATTGAACCAAATATATGTTTTGCAGTAACACCTTGATTCAACTCATAGTTGAGCCAAGGCAACAACATTGGGTAGCAGCAAAACATGTGCTCAAATATTTGAGGGGAACAATGGAGTTTGGTTTAAGGTATTTTAGAGATACTGAATTGAAGTTGCAAGGGTATACTGAGTTAATTGGGCAGGGGATGCTTTAGCTTAGAATCAAAGGTGATATCCTAGTTCAACAGGACAAAAAATTTCGTGGCACTTAGCTCAATGTAGGTAGAGTATATGACAAGTAATACAGTGAGTTGTGAGGAAATTTCCCTTTCCAATCTACTTGCAGGTGTATTTGACTAGGAGTTGGATCCCATGGTGATCTATTATGATAATCAATTTTTTATCAAAATATGAGAATCTAGTGTTTTATGACAGGTTGAAGCACATAGAGATCAAATTTCACTTCATTCAAGATAGGATTCAGAAGAGAGCAATGAAATTCCAGTATATTCCCTATGATCAATGAGTAGATGATATTCTGACCAAGCCCTTAGCAATAGGGAAGTTTGAAACATTTAAAGATAAACTTGGAATGGTGAAATTTTCTTTCTTCATTAGGAGGGAGTGTTGAGAAACATAGTTGGAGCATGAAATTCTTGCACAAGGTAGGTGTGACTGTGCAACTAATTTGAGACAACTTCTAATGGCTTCTTTGTAAAAGGGGGAAATAATACCATCTTGTAATTTCACATAAATAAATAAAAGTGAAAGTTAAATTTCCTATATTATTCTAGTATTATCAATCTAAATGAAATATTTTAGAGATTATAGAATATTGGTGAGTTAGATTTGTTATAACCTGTTAAATTTAGATAACCATGGTATGTTCTATGCTTAATGAAGATTACTTCAATATTTCTTGCAGGCGCAATTCAAATTAGAAATCACTTAAAAATCAAAGTAAATGTTGATAGAACATAATAATAGAGAAATAGAAGACAAGCCAAAATAATATATCAGAATTTGTAATCCTTCTTGTCTGGCAAATATAGAGAGAAATGTTTGTTACATCAGTCAACAGGATGCCCTAGCTACCAAAGACTTTGGCTGGTCAAACCATCTCGTCCAACCTCCAAGAGGTGCATTCAAATACATACAAGGGCAACCTTCCTTAAGTATCACACACACCTCAAAAGACAGCGCCCAAAACAAACAACACAAGTCAACAAAACCAGTCAATGATGGTCAACATTATGGTCTAAGGGTTGCGGTCAAAGTCAACGTCCTTCCTTGATTTCTGTTTCCTCCAATGCAACCTCCAAAAATCGAAATTTCTGCAGTCAAATCATAGTCAAAGCTTGAGGGTTGACCCAAAGTCAACATTGGTCAATGTTGTCCAAAACGCTGTAAAAATTGTCTGCAAATTTCCAGCATCCAAATTCACACGTGGGAGAGAGAAAAGCCGCTTCTAGGTTGTATGAACCAATCAAATGATGGGGAATGTGTGTGATGAAATGATGAACAAATGAGCATCAAGTCTCTCAAATTTATATCCATCAATGAGGGTGTGTGACACATATTTTGGGGCTTGTGAGCCTACATTACAATTTTGGCCGACCTTGACAAACTGCACATGTGTGGAAAATAAATTCAAAATATAAGTTTTTCTCATCCAAACAAGATTATTTTTAGATCAATCTTGCACCTCTCCGAAAGAGAAATCCAACAAAAATATCATCATCATCATATGAGCAATACAACATGGAGTTTGGACCTAGTTTCCAAAAATTAACACTCCCTCTCAACTAGGGAGAACTCCATCTTTCCACCTGTGCCATCCTATCATACAATACCATAGTGTACTATCATATATCATCATGCAATCTTGTGTCATCCTATTGTAACATGATTTGCTGGCTCTTCTTCGCTATAAGAACAACAAGAGTGAGTCACAAATACATCACACTCTGCTGACCCGAAGTCAGCTTAGAGGTTAAAACCTCAATGGGAATCAAGAGAGTCACATACTGACCCGAAGTCAGTTTAGAGGTAAGAACTTCATCCAGACTTGATCCCAGATCAAGTGGTTGGACATATCCCCATCCTAGACATAGAGAGTACGGCAATCCCTGATGCGTCCATCGGTCATGCTATCAGTCTCTATCCACATTTCCCACCTCATTGGCCAAATGATAGGTACTTCCCATGAGTCTGAAACTCCATGGGTAGGATGCATGAGGGGAATAGATCAAAGAGAGGGTGAACCAGCTCAATATCATAATTGTGGGGAATAAGCACACCAACAAGGTTCGGTGAACCTAGCCCTGTGGTTGCTTATAGCTCCAAGAAGCTATCCCCAAGCCCCTTAGAGCTCCTAGAGCTCATAGTCCAACCCAAGCGGGATCCTCAGAATAGGGTCTGTCCATAATTCCAAGCTTCTCACGAAAGGTTAAGAATTTTACCTTCCCTAGGTGCTCCATGAGAATATCTGCGACCTGCTCATCAGTCCCAATGTGATCGAGCCTTACGGCGCCTCATTGTACCATGTCTCTGACAAAGTGGTACCTAATATCAATATGCTTGGATTGGTCGTGGAACACGGGATTCTCAGAAAGATTAATCCCACTTTGGTTATCACAAAGGATAACGGTGGTATCCATCACATGCCCAAACAACTCACTGAAGAGATTTCTTAACCAAACAGCTGCACAACAGGCCATACTCGCTGCAATGTATTCGGCCTTAGCGGTGCTCAAAGAAACCGATTTCTGCTTCCTACTCATCCAAGATATTGAAGCAGAACCAAGAGTGAAGCAACATCCAAATGTGCTCTTACGATCCACCACACTGCCTGCCCAATCGGCGTCGGTATATCCATGGAGCCTCATACTCCCGGCAGTGTATCTCAGCCCATGGTTGATCGTGCCCTAAAGATATCTCAAGAGATTCTTGGTACCAGTCTAGTGAATGTGATGAGGCTCGACCATGTATTGAATCAACGTGTTCACTGCAAAACATATGTCCGAACGTGAGTTCACTAAGAACATCAAGGCCCCCACAAGTTGACAATACTCGATGGGATTTCTCAACTCGAGCCCAACAACGCTTCCACACAACTTCTTAAATTTGAGTTCCATCGATGTTGACTCGAACTTACAATCCACCATTCCAAATCTCTCCAATAGCTTCACAACATACTTTCCTTGAGAAATGAAAATCTCACCTGCCTTTTGCTAGACCTCCAAGCCTAGGAAATAGTGCATCAGTCCTAGGTCCTTCATCTCGAACTCAGAAGCTAGCTCCCTATTACATTGATGAATAAGAGGGTCAACACCTATCAGGAAGAGATCGTCCACATAGAGAACCATAATGAGAGGCCTTTCTTTATCAACCTTAAAATAAAGGTTTGGATCAGCATCACTTCAAGTGAAGCCCAACTTCATCAAGTAGCTATCGATCCTCTCATACCAAGCCCTGGGGCTTGCTTCAACCCATAGAGGGATTTCTTCAACCTGCATACATAAGTGTCTCTATCTTGGACTTTGAATCCCAGAGATTGCTCCATATAAACCTCTTCCTTGATTGAACCATGTAAGAAAGCAGTCTTCACATCCATCTGATGAAGACTCCATCCTTGCATTGCAGCAAGGGAAATAATCGATCAGATGGTGGTGTAGCGAGAAACAGGAGAAAGTATATCATCATAATCTATGCCTTCCTTTTGAGAGAAGCCTTGGGAAACAAATCTTGCCTTGTACTTTTCAGGACTTCCATCAACTCCATGCTTGTTCTTGTAGATCCATTTCGAGGTGACAACAGATTTGTCCTTCGATCTTGGGACCATATCCTAGACATCATTCTTCATAATAGACTCATATTCTTCGTGCATAGCATCCTTCCAAACTTGATGCTTTACGGCGTCTTCAAATGTTCCAAGCTCAGATTGTACAATAGTGCTCATGGCTGCGAGGTACCCTTGGTACCTATCCGGATTCTTGCTTTCACGGAATGTTCCTCTTGCAGCAATATGTCTCTTGGCACCTTGGAGAGTGTCCCTAAGCCATGAGGGTCTCATTTTATTTGAAGGATGTGGATCAATAGGATCCATCAGACCTTCAACATCGGGCATTGGTTCATCCTTGGGGTTCTTCCAGCTTCCCTGCTTCTTCTTCTTCTTCTTTATCTTCCTTTGAGCTAGAGAGATTCCTAACTTTCTTGATGGCAGCCTCTTCATTGAAGGGGACATCGTGGCATATTTCCATTTCTCTTTGACCAAGCACATAGATTCTATATGCCTTTGAGGTTTCACTTTAGCCCACAAACATTCTTTTCTTCCCAGAGGCATCCAACTTGCTCTATTTTGTTTCGGCACATGAAAATAAATAGGACTTCCAAAAACTATAAAATGGGAGACATCAGGCTTCTTGCCAGAGAAGACTTCTTCGGGAGTTTTGGAGTCCAATGTGGAATGTGGGCATCTATTTTGAATGTACACAGCAGTGTTGGCAGCTTTTTCCCATAGAAACTTTGGAAGTCCTTCGTCATAAAGCATGGCACGAGCAGCTTCCACAATGGTTCTATTCTTCCTTTCAGCAACACCATTTTGTTCGGGAGTATACACAACATTGGTCTCCCTCTTGATGCCAGGTTCCCTGCAATAGTCATTGAATTCATTCGACTCATACTCGGTTCCATTATCAGTCCTAAAAATCTTGATCTTCTTCCCAGTTTGATTTTCAACCAAGGGCTTGAAGGTACGAAACCACTTGAATGCTTCATCCTCTTTCTTCAAAAGTATATCAAAGTATTGCGGGAGAAGTCATCTATAAAAGTGATATAATACAAACATCCTCCCAAGGATGTTACGAGCATCATACTAGATAGATCAAAATGTGCCAATTGCAAAATATCAGATGTCTTTGTGACACTTGAGGGGAATGGTAAGAGCTTCATTGAAGTTCTTCTTCCAAATGTGTACCTTTCCATCGATGAATGCCACCTTGAATCCTTTGTCTCCCATTGTTGAAATGGACACAAGATTCTTCTTCAAATCAGGTACGTACAACACATCTTGTAAGCGGAGGACTTGACCTTAAGATAGATGAAGGGTCACAGTCCATGTCCCTTTCATGGGATAGGTGGCATTATCTCCAAGGATCATCTCCAAATTAGTATCCTTCTTATTCAAATCAGAGAGTGCTTATTTAAATCCAGTGAGGTGCATTGAAGCACCACTATCAATCAACCAGACATCTAGGGTGTTGGGAGGAGATGCAGCAGAGAGGGAAGATATAATAATATATTCATTTTTCCTATCAACAACATTAGATTCATCATACCTGGAATTCCTTGACCTCTTGAAAGGTTGCCTATTTCCACTTCGATCAGAGGGAGCCTTCCTCTTTCCTTTGATTTCCATTCCCCCTGAAGTTGTTGTTGTCATCATCTCTAGGTGAGTGCCTTCTATTGGGGCACTCTCTTACATAGTGACCAAACTTGTTACAAGTGTAACATCTTCCTTTTCTTTCTTTGGGACCCACTCTTCCATGGTTTTGATTTCTCGTACCACCATTGTTTCTCTTATTTGCATGAGCGGTGAAGGCAGTAGAGTCACCTCCATTCCCATTCGAAGAATGGTCTCTCTCCATCATCCTTGTCTCTTCTTGAGTGCATCTTGTCAATAATTCATCAAAATCAGGAATCACGTTATTATTAATAATAGTAGTATTAAATACATACCAGTCACGAGGGAGTCCTCCAAGAGCAATGAGAACAAGTTTTCGGTCAGCTACTTCTCCAATAGCTAAGTGATCATTCCAGATTTATGTGAGCCTCATAAAATAGGATTGAATGGATTCTTCTTTTCCCTTCTTGATATTCTTCAACTTGCTCTTGAAAAAGAGAACTTGATTAGCATTGCTAGCCCTAAACATGTTAACCAACTTATCATATATCTCTTTAGATGTGCCCAGCTCGGAGATATAAGCAATCAAGTGTTTATGTATAGAATCCCTGATAATCATCTTTGCCTTGACTTACCCTTTTCTATACTTCGTCTTTGTGGCAACAGGTGCATTTGATGGAGACTCATTTTATCTCCCCCTGCACATAATCCATGACTTTTTGATCTTCCAATACCAAATCCAAAGACATCTTCCAAGCATGATAATCAGACTTATCAGTCAGCTTATCATCAGTCTTGAAACCCTTGTAAGTTAAAGAGGCCATTGGTCCTTGATAAGACAACTTCTTCGATGATTGCTTTTCACACTAGCTTGGGCTTTGTCTTCATGTTAGCTCTGATACCATGTTAAATTTAGATAACCATGGTATGTTATATGCTTTGCAGATTACTTCAATCTTTCTTGTAGGCCCAATTCAAATTAGCGATCAGATAAACATGAAAGTAAATGTTGATAGAACATAATAATAGATCAATAGAAAACAAGCCAAAATAATATGTCAGAATTTGTAATTCTTCTTGTCCAACGAATATAGGGAGAAATATTTAAACAGCAATCAACAGGATGCCCTAGCCAACGAAAACTTTGGTTGGTCAAACCAGCGCGTCCAACCTCTAAGAGGTTCAGTCAAATACATACAAGGTCAGCCATCCTTAAGTGCCACACACACCTCAAAAGACAGCTCCCAAAACAGTCAACAAAACCAGTCAACAGTGGTCAACACTACAGCGTAAGGGTTGCGGTCAAAGTCAACGTACTTCCTCGATTTCTGTGCCCTCCAATGCGACCTCCAAAAATCAGAATTGCTACAATCAAATCGTATTCAAAGCTTGAGGGTTGACCCAAAGTCAATGTTGGTCACCAAAAAGCCCTAAAAACAGTCCGCAAATTTCTGGCATCCAAATTCACACATGGGAGAAAGAGAAGCCCCTTCTAGGTTGTACGAACCATTCAAATGATAAGGAATGTGTGTGATGAGATGATGAACAAATGAGCATCAAGTCTCTCCAATGTATATCCATCAATAGGGGTGTGTGACACAACTTTTGGGGCTTGTGAGCCTACATTACAATTCTAGCCAACCTTGACAAATTGCACGTGTGGAAAATAAATTCAAAATTTTAAGTTTTGCTCATTCAAACAAGATGATCTATAGATCAATCGTGCACCTCTCCGAAAGAGGAATCCAACAAAAATATCATCATCATCATATGAGCAATGCAACATGGAGTTTGGACCTAGTTGCCCAAAATTAACATAACCTTAGCTATACACCTCATTCTTGAGATAAGATGGTTGTTAGGATTAAAGAAATTACTTGCTAATACGTGGGCACTGTCATTATAATTGAGGAGATTAGTTATCTCTCTCAAAGCATCAATAGGACAAGATGGGAGAAATTGAAACACACATGAGAACATTTGAGGTGGAGACAAAGAGAGAAGAGAGTGCATCTAAGAGAAGTGTTGATCAATTGTAGCAAAAGGGAATTCATACATTAGTAACATTGTAGAATTGTACAATAGTAATTGTTGCCTTTTTTTTTCGCTAGAGCCACACTTCTATTTCAACATGTTATATTTCTCTATTATGTAGTGTTTTGTTTATTGTACAACTTTTAAATTACAACAAGCTATGGAGGTACCTTGTAAGCTTTGACCATTGGAATGATAAACTCATTTGAAGGGGAAAATCATTGTGCATTTGTGTCTTCATTTATTACTTTTGTTGTTCATTTTTCAGCCATATGTGTGATTGTTGCATGTTTGAATATATTCATTTATGTGATTAAATAAGTTCGAATATGATTTATTTAGTTAAGATAAATATAGGACAACAAACATCTAGGGCTTAAAAGATTTACATTGTTGTGATTATATCACTTGTCGAAGTGTTCATGTATTTGAACTTCGTTAATGTTCATTTCACTTATTTTAAAGGCACTCATCTTTCAACTTTCAAGATGGTTTATGGTGACAAACCCACTATGAGTTACATTTATAAGGTAACAGATTTTATGACGACTGTCAAAAGAAGATATTATGACAAGGAGGCTAAATACATGCTTCTTTGTGATATTATTGATGAGCATTAGGATATAAGTAATGCATGCTTGATATGTTGGTAGGTATTTTTTAAACCCAATGTACTTTTATGATAAAGATAAATATGTCGAGAAAATGAGGTCATTAGAGGACTATGACATGCATTGAAAGATGCTTAATGAAGAAATCCAAAAGCACATCATTCATCAACTACAAAATTATAAGGCCCCAACATAATTGTTTCCCTATCCCAATACTATTTGTAAAAGGAGGAATATAGGTATTTTGATCAATTCATTAAATTCTTTTAAATTTTATTATCTTTGTATTATATTTAGTCTCGACTTTAGAACACTTGCCACTTGCTAAGACTTTGATAACAAAATTTTAATATTTATATGCCTCATGTTACTAGATTCATCATTAAAATTGTAGGCATCCCAAGACATCGAAGAACCTTTTTATGTTTTTTCTTCCTCAAAATATATGTACATTTTTATTGTGCTAAGAGTCACTTTTTATAGACCAGTATAACAGAGGTGTAATTAGGTTTCCATGCTTGACATGAAGTTGACGTGTAGCATTTACAAAAATTATTAATAACAAAAAAAAAATTCAAAGTCATTTATAAATTAAGTAAAATATTTTGATATCAAATTTATCTATATATATAAAGTAATTGAAAGTAAAAATTTACTTATTCCGTAAATAGGCGCTTTCTACCTCCCAATATAAGAAAGATGTGTAAATCATTCAATGCTTAATAGGGAGTTGACACGTGGCATTAAAAATTAATATTTGTAGCAAAAGAAATATTTTAACTTTGGCCATAGCTAAAATATTTCAATGTCCACTTTAAATACAATATCTCAATGTCAACTTTCTGTATAATATATCCATAAAGCATTTGTCAAATGAGTGTATCCCATGTGGTTGGGAGGGTTTAAGATAACCTCCACATCCAGGTTCAAGTCTCCTTTTGACATGATGCTCCATTGGGAGCCACCTTTGTACTGTTATCTTGACTATGTTGACTATGTAACACTTCCTTGATTCTTGCAAATAGAAAGAAGTGTGATATCTACAATGAAAAAAAAATATCCATAACTCAATTGAAAGTTAAAAAAAAAAAATAGTTAAAACATTTCAATAGTGCACTAATGACTAAAAGGGAGAAGTATAATTCCTTCATGTTCAACATGGAGTTGACACGTGACATATATATAGAGAGAGTGTGTGTGTCAACGTAAACCCTCCATCTTAACATGCATTGGGAACGATCAAATCCTTGAGGTGAGAACTTTTTTAAAGTTTAAAAACTTAAAGACTTGTACTTTAAAAGATTCAAGTCTTTAAAAGATTTGATATCTCTTGATGCCATGATAAATACAGAGTTAAAATGGATTTAAACTAGTTTGGTATTCGCCATAGATCCTAGTCAAACTCTTGCCTCTTCTGCTTCACCAAGCTTTTCCCAATTTAGACTCCCAATTTAGACTCTAGCAACTTTGCTTGGAACTTATATCCCTGCATGTAATTCTTTTGTGTGTGCCTGAATGATATTATGCATCGTATCTTCCAAACACAGCAGATCACCCAAATGGAAACAGTCGATAGCCATGGACAGGCCAAGATAGACATACCGACACATATTCAGTGCAGCGTTAGTATAATGTGTCATCTTAATCTCCAGTCTCATGTTATCTTGACTTGGCAGGCCATAATAGACATACCAACAAATGTCAAGCTTGATCTAAGATGCATTTTAATTTTCATAACCTGGTACCAACTACAGAACTCTGAAACACATGGCAAACGTCTTCCAAAAACTAACGAAACTGTATTGAAAGCTACGTAATTGGATACAGACCTTAACTAGATATACAACCTAATCACGGAAATGTCAAGTCACTAAGTTTATGTGCCTAACATACAGTTAGTTGCATTTGCATGCACAGTAAGCTAAAGAGACTACTGAAAGAACCGGAGAGAATTTAAGATAAACAGTTACATAGGAAACACAACCCTGTCTAAGAACACGGTGTATTAAAAAATAGCCACTAATTTATCAGAATAGAATCAAACTATCGTACTTAATTAGATAGGGATTTTATCATTTGCCTGTCTGTAGTCTGCACAGTTAAATTTAACATTAAAGTTAACATACAGGTCTGGCCAGATCAACCAGTCTCTACTCATTACATAAGAACATCTTATCAATGAAGCTTTTTTGCAGATGTCATTCTACAAACAACAGCCAGTTGACAAAAATAACATAGCTCTGTGTAGGGTTCTGACTCCTGACCACCAATATTGCAGCCAGTTATCTCTATAATAATTTACACAAGATATCATTGAATCAGAAACATCTTGACCACTCTCTGTCATGTTCCTATATAAGGCTGTATCCACTTGCTGTTCCCAGCATGCTCAACAAAGCTGAGAAATATTCTGGCACAAAAATATTTTCGTCTTGATTTTCAACTTAGTATCTCTTACCTGCAGACCAAAATGTGAAAAACACGAAGGAAAACAAAGTTGGCCGAAGCTTCATTTATAGTTATAGAATTCTGTCTTTTTTTTTTTCATTTCCTTTTTAGCACTCAAGAAAACAAGATGCAAGTCTTTGAACATAGTGAGCATAGAACCCAATCCCTCTGATCTACGCTTCGTATTTACCCAACAAAGCTGAGAAATGTTCGGGCACATATTGATTTGAGACTAGTGTCTCTTACCTGCAGACCAAAATGTGAAAGAATAGGAGAGGAAAGAAAAGTCAGTTGAAAGCTTCATTTGTTACAGAATTCTGTCTTCTTTTTCAATTTCCCCTTTCCACGTACTAAAGAAAACCCGATTGTCTTTTTGCTCTCTCCTATTAATTAACTTTCTTGGACGTTCTGAGCATTGAACCCAATCCCTCCGATCTATGCCCCATCTTTACCAACAACTGCAGAACTTCAGAAGAGTTAATGGTAGTCATGACCCAATCTACTCCCAAAATTGCTACAGCATTAATTGCAATTTGCAGCAGATTGGATTTCTAATTTCCTCTACCTTGCTGAAGGAAATTGTTGGAAAGCAGGCTTTGGAACGTAAATGCTTGAGGAAACCCAGACATTTGGTTTGAAGAATCCACTCCCAGACTATGTGAATTGCCATCCTCTGAGAAGCCAATATTTTTAAGACCTATCTGACTACGAACGGCATCATTACTTGATTCCAATACTGTGCCATTTGCTCCTGGGCCAATTGAAGGGGTGTCACTGTTACTGTGAATGGATCCAACAACTTCCGTACCCGCCAGAATCCCTGAAACATTACCACAGGCATTTGCAAAGCCTGATACTGAATTACCAATGTTGGGTGCTCCTCCATCATTTACTACTTGATCTTGCGGAGTAGCCCCTTCTATTTCATTGGGAGAAGAGACAGGCCTGTGGCCTTGAAATAGGGAAATATGTCCAAAGAGCTTGTCCTTTCTGGAGAATGTGGTGCCACAGGAACACTGCCATTTATCTCGACCACAGTGTTTTTCATGGGTTTTTAGATCTGCTACAACAGAAAATTTCTTATTCTTGCATCTGTTACATGTGTACATCTTAGGACAATGACTTCTTCTATAATGATTTTTGACACAGAGCATTGTTTTTAGGGGTTGAAATTTATTGTGCTTCTTATTCCGCTTGCATCCTACAAATGGGCAAGAATACCTCCTTTCCTTGGCAGGAGCTGAATCTTGAGCTTTGTCAGGCCTAGCCAGAGCTGCTGGGGTCTTGTATTCATCACCATGGCCTCGCATATGCATCCGCAAGTTAGCATCCCGCTTGAATCCCTTCCCACATATTTCACAGAAGTGTGTGTGTTCTGCTAGAATCTCAACTGCATCCATCTCCACGATGTCATAAGATCCAGGAGAAAGACTTTCTCCCTCTCCATCATCATCTTCATCCCTTCCATTCCCACTAAAATCATTGTCATCTCCTGACCCAGGTCCTCCTGAACGTTGCGATGCAAACAATGAATCTCCAGCCTGATTTGCTATCCCATTTCCATTATCACAATCGTTCGCCCCTGAAACTCCCCCAAGCACCTTACCATCACTAGAACCGACATTAATAGATGTCCCAATTCCATGTGTAGAGTTGGATGTTCCAAGAGGATTCTGAGGTTGTACAGTATGTGATGTTGCAAGACCCCCCATACTTGACCCCCCCGAACCACCTTCAAGACTGAAGATATTGTTTGCACCTCCAGGACCATTCACTGGGCCTATTGCTGAGTTTCCAGCATCATTTTTCTGAAAAGCATTCAATCCCAAACCAAGACCATCCCGCAAAAGATGACCCAGCTGGAGATCTCCAGCAGTTGTCATAGAAGATAGATTCAAACCTGGTTGCTGAGACAAAGGGAGCATACCAGCAGCAGCCACCATTAACTGAGATATAATCGAGGCAACACTCGTTGTCACTATTTGTTGTTGAGCCGTCATCGCAGATGACTGACCTGATTGCCTGTCTTCCTGGGCCATCAGTTGCACCAAAGACTGCAACTGCTGGATCTTCCGCTGAAGTACTGAAAGAGTGTTCAGTAAAACTTGAGGGTTACATGATTGAGAGGGATTGCCATTTGAACCACTACTTTCCCCAATATTCTGATTTGTGCGATGTGAACCATATACCAAATTATACCCCTGCAAAGGAGGCATATGTTGATGCCGAACATCAGAGAATGACCCACCATTTCCTCCATCGCTTCCGCCATGGCTGGAATTGGCCAATGATTGTTGACCATGGGAATTCAACGGAACCTGGATATGTGCCATCGGGGACACCGAAAAGCTCACTGACGCCGGCTGCGAAGATTGACCCTGATTTTGGAGAGTAGAACCATAACGCCTAAATTGCTGCCCAAGAAGCGAAAACTTGGACTCGTCATCCTCTCCCTCAGATTTGGCAGAAGTCGATGATGGCTCCATTACCTGACCTGCCATCATGTTCCTCTAACACCAGACAAAACACGCCCTCTTCTTAACAGAAAAAGAGAGACTCGGACTAAACAGTAAAACAGACTTCCCCTCCAGGGCCAAAACTAAAGAAAATCCTCAGAATTCTACAAGGCTCAACTGTAAGAGCACAAAACCCATTTTCCGAGAAAGAAAACCCTACCCTTCAATGAAACAAAAAACCTTGCCTTCTTCGGATCTGATAATTCAAACCCCAAATCATGAAAAAATACAAAAGCTGAGAACGATATGCAATAATACTAGGCAGTTCATGTTCCAGGGAACCCATGGGAAGGAGGGGTACAGAAGATCTGTGGTACTATACCGAGAATTCATCTAATGGACAGGCAATCTCAAACAGTCAGACATGTTGGAATTTTAGCCTACATACTGATAATGGTGTTGGATATCAATCAAAGATTTAAACAATCTGTCATTCTGAAACCCAAAACGCTGTTACTCTTAAGTACTGTTACGGTTAATTGGAGATTATAACTCAACATACCCATTATTAGGCAGAAAGCATTCTTCTCGAACTTTATCTGTCCACCGGCGCCATGGCTATGCCTACATCTGCTGCTCTTTATGTCCATCCTCATTAATGTTTGCAGTACAAATGGGGATCTCCTTGTGCTCATAAAGGCCGAGTGCGAGTTTGACCAAATGGCCGCAATATTTAATTCGATAATTCGATTTGTCTATTGCTAAATAGGTTGAGATTTTTTAAATAAAAACGCTCTACCCCGAAGGTTCTCATTTGCACTTCTCTGCTCTGCTCCACTACGCTGAACTGATGATGATTGGACACTTGAACACGGGAGAACAGATCTCCACATCATCCTGTGACATCATTCGTTATCATTCGTTATGTTACAACTGAGCCCCTTTTCTGGAATATTATGGTATCCAGACTTTTAATATTCAACACCAATCAATCTCATTGGCCCCACGGGTTTTTTTTTTTTTCCTTAGTGGAATGGGATGATATATTTTTTTTTTTGAAGGGGTAGAATTGTAATATTTTATTTTTGGAAGTCGGTTTATTTAAGGATTGATTAGGGATTGATTAAGTAGATAATTTTAAGTGGTGTAGTTTTTCTTGAATGAGTCAGATTGCATTTGGGATAGTATCCTAAATGAGTGAGATTATATCTGGGATAGTACTTAGGTTGTATTTGAGATAGTATCTACTGATACTTGTCCCATTACCTTATTACTGATTTAACAATTAAATTATAATAGGTTTTTTCCCATTACCTTATTACTGATTTAACAATTAAATTATAATAGGTTTTTTCCAATTATATATATATATATAATTGGAAAAAGCCTATTATAATTTAGTTGTTAAATCAGTAATATATATATAATTGGAAAAAACCTATTATAATTTAGTTGTTAAATCAGTATTAAGGTAATGGGACAAGTATAAATGGCAAATTCAACACTCTTAAAATATAAATGGCAAAATTCAATAATATGCCTAAATTTTAATTAAATTTTAAATAAAACTAATTGAAATCTAAAAAAACCACCACTAGATAACCTAAATTTCTTATAAAATTTTGAACATCATGCCATATAAACTTTAAGATATTAAGATTATATTAAATTTTCATTATTAAAATTTAAATTTTCTCTCTACTTAATTCATAAATAATTATCATATAACAATTAATTAAAAATTATGTAGTTAGCAGTGTAATGTTGTTTTGGTTTTTTTTTAATATATGTTATTTGAATTTATTGGAATTTCAAATTGGAACAATACCATGTAAATGTTTTTCAAAATTTTCTGAAATTTTAAATTTATTTATATATTTAAAAATATAAATTTTAAATGACAAAAATTCACACTTCTCTAAAACAATTTATATTATCAAATTTAAAAAAAAAAATTGAACTACTCCAAAAAAATATAAACATATATATATAATTCCATTAAAAAAATATAAACATATATACATAGAATTCTGAGTACATTTATGATTCACACCACCACAGTTTTGAACTACAAGTATAATTCAAATAAATTACAAATAAAATTATGTGGTTAGGTAACATTGTAATGGATTTGTCTTAGACATATCATATTATAATGAAAGCCTATAGTTGCACTAACAAGTGCATGCATTTGGCAAGGGTGTTTGGGGGTCCCATGATGTATAGTATGCCCTGTCATTTAGCAAGTATGTTTGGATTGTTCACTATGTACATGCTATAAATAACAATGGTGAATATTTTATTCTCACCTCTCCTTTTGTAGCTTTTTATGTTCCCATATTGAGGTGTTTATGTAGCTTTCTATTTCTGTATTGTTATTGAGATATTTCATGCTGGTCTCACTTTTATTATGAGGGGTTGTTTATTTAACGTAGTTTCTTGGGGTTAGTTTTATTTGGTGTTATTTTTTATTTTTTATTTTTTTGGGGTTGTAAGATAAGTTTTTTTTTAATATATGTATGGTATTTTAATTAATTTATTTTATATGCATTAAAGTTTATTTTAAATACAATATAATTTATTTATTTTAAAAAGGGTGTGAGTGATTATTCATTTTGGGAATATTTAAAATTTTTTGAGATTTGATAAGTTATTAATAATCAAGCTTAGGTAGATACTTTTCTATAAAGATTGACATACTGAAAATAGGTTTATAATTAGTATCAGTATTTCTAAGAAAAAACCAAAATAGAATTAGTGGTTATCCACGTTTAATCTCTATAGTATTTGTTTGTTATATCAATTTCTTAGTTGTAACATACAAGGGAAATCAATGAGAAACACCTAGTCTAGTATACACTAGTCTCACTAATACCAGGCTAACGCTTGCCCTAGAGAATTAGAGTTTCTTCTTTCAAGGCCTTGCAACAACCGGGACCTCCTTCCTGTTTATGATGTCTTCCTCTTACTTGAAATTAGTGTTATGTTTTCTGCTCCTTTTCCTTCCTTCTCACTTCCCCCCAAACGATGGGGACAACTCTAATAATCAAGCTTAGGTATATACTCTTCTATAAAGATTGACTTAAGTATCTACTTTTAATATTCAAAAGTTTATTATTACTAAGGAATTTAGATTAATTATTCACCATATTTGTTTGGTTCTTTTTTGACAAATCTTAAGCTTAGAAATACTTTCAAAAGGATTTACTATCTCTCTAAATCAATGATAGTGCAATTGATTTGTCATCTACTTAGGCTCAATAATTAGGAAACAAATAATATGGCTAACTAGGGCACAATCTTAAATCCTAGAATAATTAAATTTTAATATGGTGAGGGATTTCCACCTAATCCCTTGATTATCCTATATTTAACTTGGATGGTAATATGGTTTTATCCTTAAAACATAAAGGGGAATTCGACATGAATTTAGCCATGTTGAGCCACGTAGTAAGTCCATGCACAATGGTTATTAACCCAACAAGTCTTTCCATAATGCATGTTTGTGGAGGGTGGCCTGCGTAGTTGAACACAGAGTCATACCTTGGTCTATGATGGATTTGATGATCCCTCTAGTTAATGATAAAACAGACGTTAGTTGGTTCACTATTGAATTGTGTCCACATCAAGAAGATGACACTAGTCTAGTATTTTTTATCACTTTCCATGCTATAATAGAAGATATCAACATGAGAATGATGAAATCACATTTACTGTAGGTTCCTAATCTGTTGTGGGGAATAGAAAGACGATATATGGATTTATTCGCACTCATTTTTGAAGATATGGGGGCACACTTAGACATTATAGCAAAGCATGGGAGCAATGTATCAAAGAGGATATGGATGGTAGTGGCTCAATGGAGTTCAGTCCTCCCACATAATTGGAGCCATTTGTCTTTTTACAACATGTTGTTGAATTTGGTAAGTTTCCTTTGTTGATGTCTTTGTTTATATCAAAGCACTTATCGCCCATTAGAAGTATCATTTCTCGGAAATTAAAAGTGATGGAGGCACAGTTAGGTTTGATTTTTCCTTTACGCAAATAAACCTTGTGCTCATTTGGAATCAAAACAATGTGGAAACAGTGTTTCAACACACAACCAAGTTACCAACTTAATGAGAACTATGACCTTAAAAGGAAAATTCTAGCCCTAAAGACCCATATTTTTGTGTAGAAAACAAGAAAAAATACCCTCAAATCCGAAAGTGGTGATACAAAATCACCCCCTTTTTTTAGGGTTAAAATTCCATTAATTTTCAACCATTGCATTAAAAACCAAATATCATCAATGTGAAAAACGAAAAAAACCACCCCGAATTCAAAAGTGGTGATGCAATATCAACTTTAGTTTTTTTAGCGTTAAAGTTCCAACAATATTGAATCATGGCATTAAAGACCAAATATTATGATTACCAAAATCTAAAAAATCAGCACTTAAATCAAAGAATAGTTCTATCAAGAGCATTTATTTCTTTTAAGCTTAAAATTACAAGTCATTTGAAATCTTAACCTAATACAACTTCATCTATTTTTCAATGAGCATTAAATTGCAACATTTTTTAAGTATGGTTTATAAAAAAATTCAATATCATAAACAAAATCATAAAAAATACCCATTTTAAATAAGGTAGATTTTTATTTATTTATTTAAAAAAATAAAAAAACATTTCTTTAAATCAAATCAAATATTTAAAAATTTTTATAAATAAAAATGGTTAAAAACAAAATTTTAAAGCAAATTTTTATAAAAAAATTAATTAAATTAATTAATTAATTAATTAATTAAATTAATTAATTATATATATATATATATATATATATATATATATATATATATATATATATATATATATATATATATATATATATATATATATATACTTGAATGGATTTGTATAGGAGGCATAAGGAGTTGTGAACTTATGGTTTCTATACCCTTTGAAGCTTCGCTTAATTTCTTTTTCAGGTTAGCTCTCAGCCTTTCTTTTTCCACGATGATAAATTTCTTCCTTTTTCGGGTTCAGTTTATGGGGATCAATAAGAAGGAGAGTACTTACGTCATTATTATTAAGTCTGAAGTATTTTTTCTATAGGTGTCTCTTTTGGAGTTTGATTGTGTGGATCTAGGTGGTGCATCTAACCCCTGATCATATGCCCTATTATTAATTTTTTCGGTGGTGTCATCTTTTTAGGGAGCATAAGTCTAAATTTTTTAGGTAGGGGCTATGTGGATCTTTTTCCCACACTCTTCTGATTTCCAAGTCGATCCAGCTTTAATTTCCCACCATGCATATTGACGACATGGACTATGAGCTCGAAATCCCATGCCCATCTCACATTTTTCACTTGACATTGAGCTAACCTGCAAGAGTCCTGACGCATCGACAATTGAGCTAAATTTTGATAGTTTTCATCTTGACAAGGATCATGAAGGCTCTAGTGGTGGTCTGGCTATAGTTCCTTAGTATGGTTCATACTTTCTGGGTTTGAATTCTTAGCAGAATGTTACTCCTATCTTGATCCTTCCTAATGGCTCTCTAGATATGAATCTCAACTTGAACAAGACAAAGAGGAAGCCTATGAAACTACCCTTTCTAGTTGGCTTTGTGACAGGGGAGTATGTCGAGTTATCAGAGGTTCTAATCCTATTAGAAAGGGTGATTGTGGGTTGGTTTGCAGGAAATTTGATTAGCATGGCTTCCTTTAAATCATGGTTAAAGGAAAATTGGGATCTTATTCTACATTATATGTCGTCTTATCACATTTTTCTTTGAGGTTGGTTATGTGTTCTTCTTGAGAATTGTTCAAACGTCATTTTTTTTTTGGATTCAGGATTAGAAGTGGAGGAGATCAAGATTATGTCTCCAAAGGTGGAGGGTCGATTTCGATTTGTCCAAAGAGCCCACGGATTTGCAAAAACTTTATGCTATTCCACCTGGGCTCTCGATAGCTTTTTGGACATAGAACTTTCTTTGGGAAATCCAAAATAAGTTGTGAATATTCATATATACAAAACTATGTTATATGTCAAAAATAGATTGTAGATGTGCATTGATCCAAGTCGAGACTGATGTAAGGGTAGGGATGGGGGTGGTGTTGGAATTGTAACTAGGTATGGTATTCATAAATGTCATTGTATCAATATGTATTTTATGTAAAAACAAAAGAAGAAAATTATTATTATTTTGTAGCATGTTCTTCATTCTTTATTTTGGTCAAAATAAAAAGGTCAAATGGAATGTTCTTCATGACCCTATGAAAAGAGGAAAAATTGAATTGTTGTTAGTGTAATTTATATCTCCAATCTACCAACTTAACCCTCCCAATAGACAAGTTAGCTTGCTCAAAGGACACGACCCTTCACATGAAGAAACAAATATATATTGGCATATGTACTCCTTCCCTTGGAAAGAAATTTGATTTGATCTAAGGCAAGGAAAATTTGTTGGGTGTGGAGCCTGATTATCTTGTTTATTTTGTATCACAGCGTTGGACCCCTGTACCTTAATGGGGCGGCAACGCCACATGTAATTAAATGCTGCCTGGGGGGTCCAGGGGGGGGCGGCTGCGAATTTATGGAGCCCCCCCTGGCGGGGTTTTCAGGGGCAGCGCCCCCAAAGCTAAAAATATATGTAAAATTGCCTTGTAAAAGTATAGTAATTTCTAGTCAATCTGGGTCGTTCATTAGGCGGATGATCTGACGGTAGAAGTTATGTTTAGTTTAGGGTTTTTTGCCCTAGAAGGCAACCCCTCTCTATGTATGAGGGTATTGTATTGCATCTGTGTATGGTATGATTATATTCTCAGAGCGAGAAACAGATAGGGAGACTGTGAGAGAGAACAGAGGATAGTACAACGGATCTGCTGTAGGTTGTCTCTTCATTTTTCTGGATAATAGAAAGGAAGGACTGGCTGTTCGGAGTGGACGTAGCCCAAACTGGGTGAACCATGTATATCTGTGTCTCTCTGGTTTTATGTGTTTTGTGTGCTTGTATTTTTCTGCATATTTTATGTGTCGCGTTGCTCTATAATATATAATTTTCTAACAACTGGTATCAAAGCCGAAGGTCTATTTGGCTGATAAACTTGCAGGAAAGAAGGGTTTCTGGTTCGAGTGGGAGAAATGGCGGAAGATTGTAAGTTTAGGGTCAAGAAATTTAACAGCCAAAACTTCCCATTGTGGAAGATGCAGATGGAAGATTATCTGTATCAGAAATATATGTAGCTACCATTAAGCAGAAAAACAAAGAAGCCGACAGCTATGACAGATGCAGAATGGGAGATTCTCGATAGAAAGGCACTCAGAACAGTACAATTATGCCTTGCGGTGTCGGTAGGCTTCAATATTTCGAAGGAAACAACAACAAAGGGTTTGATTAAGGTGTTGGCGAAATTATATGAAAAACCATCGGCCTCAAACAAGGTATTTCTCATGAAAAATATATTTAATATGAAGATGTCGGAAGGTGGATTTGTTGCAGACCATTTAAATGATTTTAATACAGTTACCAGGCAGTTAAGTTCTGTAGGGATAAACTTTGATGATGAAGTTAGGCCTCTTTTATTTATGTGCTCATTGCCAGAAATCTAGAATGGTTTAGTTATGGCCATTAGTAACTCTGTCTCCAGATCTAGTACTTTAAAGTTTGATGATGTTGTCAGTGCTATCCTTATCGAGGAAATGCGATGGAAAAGCTCCGATGAGACATTGGGTAATGCTTTGAGTGCAGATTCTAGGGGAAGAAGAATGGAAAGAGGAAAGAGCTCAGGATATTGCAGTAAATCAAGGAAAGGCAGATCCAAGTCCAGATCGGTGATAATGTGCTGGAAATGTGGAAAGAAAGGACACCTAAAGAATGTAGAAATTAGGAATTTGGCTTCTGTGATCCATAGATTTTGTGTAATAATTTTCGGTGAAATTATTACACAGAAATTTATGTTATTTGATTTTCACCGAAAATTATTACACAAAATGTAGAAATTATATAACTTATGTGTTATATATCCAAGATTCTCCTGATCACACACTATTTTAACTTCATGCACAATACAGAATCTATTCCAATATTGATCATCACATGAGGAAATTAAATCAATTGCAATGCACACATGAAACCATAAAAATTCACACACATTAACACAGTGATTTAATGGGAAAGCCTAAAGCTAAAAACCCCAACTATCTGTATATAATATATGTCATAGAGATCACGTAAAAATCCTCATACAAAGCTGAACATGTCAAGCTCTCAGTACAATACAATCGTACACACTAATCAGGCTCGATCTAGCAAATCCATGCACCGATCTCTGCCACCTGCTAGCCTGCCTCTACTGTGCAATCCCTGCTGAAGAATGGCTCTGAATGAACTCGAATCCACCTGGCTTGCACTGCGCAATCCTCATTGGCATCTCTACTAAGTGTTGGATGCAATCAATGCATCACTATAGTCACAAATCGATAGTCACACTCTGCTGTACCTACCTCTCCACTGCCCCCACTGGAATCTGTCAGGCACCGTAGTTAATCGATGTATTCTTCGCCTGACACGAGTTAATATTTAGTGAATTAATTAATAATTAATTCACACACCACTCTCACTAGTGTATCAATTAGTTAGACTAGATACAACTAGCTCAATTGTGTCTAACTCGAGTTAAACTAACACAAATCTACCAACTACTTCTATAACTCCACCAGTCTGTCTACATGAGTTCAAAATCAAGTCCTCATGCATTAGCTCCAGTAAACCCTCGTGAATAATGTATCTTTGTCACCGTTGTGCTACATCCGTGGCACTTAACTAAGTGCTCCAAGAGAATAAGATAATGTTTAGAGTCCAAATATTATTAAGAGCTAATAATATTTGACATATCTATTTTTAGACTGGCAATCTAAAAATAGATTCTGCCTAATATGTCTAAAAATAGAAGTCCATCTATTTTTCCAATTTGACCAACCATCCACAAATAGCATCCTGCAACTCATAGAATATGATCGACATGTCTAAAAATATACATAGTCTAAAAATAGACTTTACGCCAAAAATAGCCTGCGGGCCCACTTAGTGAAGGTGACTCTTTTCACTAAGCTCATCATCTTGTTGAATCTCAACACTCCCTCTCAACAAGATAGGGATTATCTGCCACCCCGATCATTTCTTTATGGTATTTGAATTTGCTCCTGGTGAGCGCCTTCGTCAGAATATCTGCATCCTGATCCTCCGTAGGAATGTAAGATAGCAACAAGATCTTCTGTTGCACACAATCTCTGATATGGTGGTACCGGATGTCAATATTTTTAGATATATCATGAAATACTGGATTAATCGAGAGTTTAATGCAACTTTGATTATCACAATATATCACACTAGGATCTAAGTGTGAACCGAACAACCCGACCAGGATCTTCCTCATCCATATAGCCTCGTATGCAGCAAAACTTGCTGCCATGTACTCGGCCTCCGCTGAACTGAGTGCCACAGTTCTCTGTTTCCTGCTGTACCACGAAATTGTTGTAGACCCGATATTGAATATCCCTCCAGATGTGCTCTTTCTGTCTATTGGGCTCCCTGCCCAATCTGCATTCGTGAAGCCATGCAGCTTCAACTCATTCGACTATCTGTACCACAATCCATATCCCGATGTGCCCCTAAGATACCTCAGGACATGCTTGCCTGCCTTCCAAAAGAGCTTGGTAGGCTTAACCATAGCTTGTGAAAGTTGGTTAACAACATAGCATATGTCCGGTCGTGTATTGACTAGATACATGAGCAAACCAACCAACTGTCGATAAACAGTGGCATCCACTACCTCTGCCAATGTAGCATCCTCTTTCCTCCAACCACCAGGAAGAGGAGTGTCGATAGGCTTGCAACCTTACATGTTGAACTTCTCCAGTATCTCCCGGGCATACTTGCCTTGAGACACAAAAAGTCCACCCTTCCGCTGCCAAATTTCCAATCCCAAAAAATATTGAAGGAGGCCCAAGTCCTTCATCTCAAACTCCTTTGCAAGATCTGCCTTGCATGAGTATATCAGTAGTTCATCACCTGTTAGTATCAAATCATCTACATAAAGTACAATGATCAACAACTTACCCTCAACCACAATTTGGTACAGGTTAGGATCTGCCTCACTCTTGGTAAAACCAAGTCCGGTGAAATAATTGTCTATCTGTGTGTACCAAGCACGAGGTGATTTTTTCGGCCCATACAGTGCTCTTTTGAGCCTGCACACATGCGACTCGCTGCTGAAGATTTCAAATCCTTCAGGCTACTCTATGTACACCTCCTCCTCAATGACTCCGTTGAGGAACGCAGTCTTCACATCCATCTGATGAATGTGCCAACCCATCTACGCTGAGAGAGCAAGGATGGTCCGTATGGAAGAATACCTTGCAACAAGTGCAAAGGTTTCTTCATAGTTGATCCCCTCGATCTGTGAGAAGCCCCGGGCAACAAATCTTTCCTTGTACTTCTCAACGCTCCCGTTAGCAGCTTGCTTCACTTTGTAGATCCATCTCGAACCTACCACTGATTTCCCTTCTGGCCTTGGGACAATCTCCCATGCACTATTTATGACAATTGAATCATACTCTTCCACCATGGCATCTACCCATGTAGGGTCCTCCACAGCTTCCTCGAAAGAAGATGGTTCTGTCATGATACACTTGCTCATCAGAGCCATGTATCCAGTAAATCGGCCAGGTGACTGTCTCTGTCTGCGCTGCATCAAGATTCAGTCACTCAGCTTCTGTAGTGCGCTTTCGCCCTCTGATGTTTGGCGCTGCATGAGTAGTTTCTTCCACTCCATGAACCTCCTCTTGTGGCTGATCTACATCCTGAGGCTCATCTTTAGGAACTAGTAGCTCCTCATTTGCATGCAAGTGTAGCTCCCTCTCAAGCGACAACTTCATGGCTTTCTCCTCATGAAATTTGATATCCCGTCGCACAACAGTCTTCCGATTGTTTGGAAAATACACACAATAGTTGTGGGGTGTTTTTTTGTACCTCACAAATATCCCAACCTCTGCGGTCGGCTCCAGCTTCTTCCTAGCATCCTTCGTCACATGAATGTAAACAGGTGAGCCAAAAATATTCAAATGAGAAATATCATGCTTCTAACCAGAAAACGCCTCTTCGGGTGTACTCATGCCAAGTACTCTATGAGGACAACAGTTTTGCACATAAACTGTAGTGTTGCATGCTTCAACCCACAAGTGTATGGGAAGGCCCTAATCATGCAACATCACCCGTGCAACACCCACGATCGTTCTGTTCTTTCTCTCCGCGACCCCATTCTGTTGTGGGTTATGAGGCGCTATGAGCTCTCTTCGAATTCCTTCTGCGCTGCAAAAGTCTTTGAATTCGCCAGAGATGAATTCACCACCATTATCGCTCCTAAGAGCCTTCACCTGCTTCCCCGATTCTTTCTCAACTAGTGCCTTGAACTCACAGAACTTTGAGTATGTCTCGCTCTTCTTCTGCATGAAGAAGATCCAACACTTACGAGAAAAATCATCGAAAAATATCACATAATACCCGTGCTTTTATCGGCTATCAGAAAGGTCCACACACGTCTGTGTGAATTCTCTCAAGGATCATCGTGGCGCGACTATCCTTCTCATGAAAGGTGGCTTTCACAAATTTTCCCAAAGTACATCCCTTGCACTGATCTGATTACGCAAGTGTACCCTTGGGAAGCCCGGTAGAAATTTTCTGCAAAATTTTCAAAGCGCCATGGTGAAGATGGCCCAATATCCTGTGCCACAATTCACCCTCATCAGTCTCACCACTGCTTCTACTTTGCCTGCCATTGCTGCGCAACCATCTACATGCAATTGATAAAGGTTCTTCACTCGAACCCCTATCCTCCGAGTTTCACCAGTTGCCTTATTGCACAGTAAAGCCTTTCCCTCGCTAAAGACAACATCATATCCCTTGTCTTCCAACATCGCCACAGAGATTAGATTCTTCTTCAATCCCGGAACATGCATGACATCCTTCAATATGAAAGGTTTACCAGACTCCCTCTCAAAGGAAATGGTCCCGATACCAGTCGCACTGTATCTACCATCATTGCCCATCTCGATGTGCACTCCAAGATCCTTCTCATCCAGATCACTGAGCAAATCTTTGTCTCCGGTGATGTGGAAAGATGCACCACTACCAAGAAACCACACCGATCCCATCACACTTGAAACCAAGCATGTGATCAGTGAAAAATCCAGCTCGAACTGCGAGGCTAAGGCATCTCCAGCTGCAAATCCAGTAGCTTGCTTATTTTTCTTCTTCTGTGGACAATTAGTGGCGTAATGTCTGTGTTGGTGACAGTGAAAGAAATTCACCTTAGACAAGTCCTACTTCTTGCCTTTCACACCAGATTGAGAAGGATTTTTATTTCCCTTCCCTTTCCTTGCTTTGGCAGCGAAAGCGCAATTTTCTTCATCTTCATTCTTCGATGAAGATCCATCCCTGGTACCCCACCTTATCTCCTCCTGCACAAGATCCGACCAAAGTCGCTCCCATCCCGGCAGTTTCTCCCGACCATTGACAGAGTCCTCATAGCTATGCCAAATCTTCGGAAGCCCAAGGAGAGACAAGCTCACCAAGTCCTGTTCATCTACAATAACCCCCACACTTCCTAGCTCATCCCTGCACTGGAAAAACTTCATGAGGTACTTGGGTATACTGTCGCCTTTCTCCATTTTTATTTTTCTGAGCTTGTCTTTAAGCGCCAATTTCCTTTGGTCGCTTCTACTTTGGAACAAGTTTGTCAAAGCTTTCCACATCAAGAATGGACTAGCTATACCATGAAGGCTGGACACTATGTGATCCTTCACACCTTCCAACAGAATCCTTCGACATTTTGCTATCTTCTTTTGCCATGCGTCAAGTGCGGCTGCATCGCTAGAAGCAGGTTTTGGAATTTGTGTATCTATGAACTCCTTCAACCCATTATCATATAGCACCGCCTCCATCCTGTCCTTCCATGAAATATAATTTGAGCTGCCCTCAAGGGCATACTCCAATCGCAATCCGTTGAAAGACATTTCAATGAATGCTCAACTTCGACACCAAGAAAACACTGCAGCAAATTCAAATTCCACCAGCACAAAACTCAACCGCTTCAATAATTGCAATTGCTTTGATCAATATCGCTCTGATACCATGTAGAAATTATACAACTTATATGTTATATATCCAAGATTCTCCTAATCACACACTATTTTAACTTCATGCACAATACAGAATCTATTCCACTATTGATCATCACATGCGGAAATTAAATCAATTGCAATGCACACATGAAACCATAAAAATTCACACACATTAACACAGATTTCAGGTGAAAAGCCCTCGAAGCTAAAAACCCCACCATTCGTATATAATATATGTCATAGAGATCACGTAATAATCCCGTACAAGTTTCGAATATGCTTGCTTCTCAAGATAATACAACTACACACTAATCAGGTCCTGATCTAGCAAATCCATGCACCGATCCACTGCCACCTGCTAGCCTGCCTCTACTACGCAATCCCTGCTGAATATGGACTCTGAATGAACTCGAATCCACTTGGCTTGCACTGCGCAATCCTCATTGGCATCTCCATCAATGTGTGGTGCAAACTCATGCACCAGTATAGTCACAACCGATAGTCACACTGCTCTTTCACCTATCTCTCCACTGGTCTCGACTGAAACTGTCCATGCATTGTAGTTAACTGATGTATTCTTTAGTTGATTAATGAGTTAATATTTAGTGAATTAATTATTAATGAATTCACACCACTCTCACTAGTGTATCAATAAGTTAGACTAGATACAACTAGCTCAACTATGTTTAACTCAGTTAAACTGAACACAACTCCATCAACTACCTCAATAACTCCACCAAAATCTATCACATGAGTTCTAACTGAAGTATCCATGCAATGGCTCCACTTAACCCTCAGGAATAGCGTAATTCCTTCTGTCAGCTCCTGTGCCACATCTGTGCACTTAACTGAAGTGCTCCAAGAGAATAAGATAATGTTTATAGTCCAAATATTATTAAGAGCTAATAATATTTGACATATCTATTTTTAGACCGGCAATCTAAAAATAGATTCCGCCCAATATGTCTAAAAATAGAAGTCCATCTATTTTTCCAACTTGACCAACCATCCACAAATAGCATCCTGCAACTCATAGAATATGATCGACATGTCTAAAAATAGACTTTGCGCCAAAAATAGCCTACGGGCCCACTTAATGAAGGCGACTCTTTTCACTAAGCTCATCATCTTGTTGAATCTCAACAAAGAAATACTGTAGATCTCGGAAGGGAAAAGAAGGAGACACATAGCAAGAAAACGATCATGAAGCAAATGTGATAGGTGATGTGTTACAAGATGCTTTGATTCTTTCTTTCGAAAATGTTACTAATTCTTGGGTTGTAGATTCAGGGGCCTCATTCCATGCCACACCTGATAAGAAATATTTTCATGATTATGTTCAAGGAGATTTTGGACAAGTCTATTTGGGTGATGATAAACCCCTTGTAAAATTGTTGGAATGGGTAAGGTTCTTGTAAAACAACAGAATGGAAACCAATGGCTATTAAAGGAGGTAAGGCATGTTCTAGATCTGAATAAAAATCTGATTTCAACAGGGCAGTTAGGTGGTGAAGGTTGTGTGACAACTTTCACAGATAAAACTTGGAAGGTCACCAAAGGAGCCCCGGTAATAGCAAAAGGCGAAAAGGTTGGTACATTGTATTTATGCAATGGTATTTCTAACTCTGTTAATGCTTTAACTTCCAAAGGAGCAGATGCAGCATTATGGCATCATAGGCTCAAACACATGAGTGAGAAGGGAATGAAGATTCTCCACTCAAGAAATTTGTTGCCAGGTTTGAAGAATGTTGATTTGGATTTATGTGAGAATTGCATTTATGGAAAACATAAGAGAGTCATATTTCTCAGAGTTGGGAAAGAAAAGAAGAGCGAAAAATTGGAGCTTGTGCATACAGATGTATGGGGACCTACTCAGGTATCATCTCTCGGTGGCTCTCGCTATTATGTTACATTTATTGATGATGCAACTAGAAAAACTTGGATTTATTGTATTCAAAATAAATCTGATGTATTTGATACTTTCAAGAAATGGAAAGCTTTGGTTGAGATTGAGACAGGAAAGAAGTTGAAGTGTCTCAGATCAAACAATGGAGGTGAATATTGTAGCAAAGAGTTTGATAGGTATTGTTCAGAGCATGGAATTCATAGAGAGAAGACAGTTCCAAGAACACCACAAGAAAATGGTGTGTCAGAAAGGATGAATAGAATAGTCATGGAGCATGCAAGGTGCATGAGATTGCATGTAGGATTGCCTTTACAATTTTGGGCAGATGTTGTAGATACTGTTGTTTATCTAATAAACAGAGGGCCTTCAATTTCCTTGGATGGTGGTATTCCAGAGGAAGCATGGACAGGTAAAAAGGTAAACTACTCTTTTTTAAAGCTTTTTGGCTGTGAGGCATTTGTCCATATTAATAAAGAAAACATAACAAAGCTTGAGGCAAAATCAAAGAAATGTACCTTTATTGGATATGGTGTTAATGATTTTGGTTATCGCTTATACGATTATGAAAATCACAAAATCATTAGGAGAAAAGATGTAATATTCAATGAAAAGGTATTGTATAAGAATCAGTTGCAGGAAAAGAAACAGGAAAAAGAAAACAAAGAATACATAGTTCTTGATGAGATCACAGAAAAGGTAAAGGTGCATGAAAATAATAATAATCAATAGACACAACAACAACCACCACCACAATGGCAACAGGCACCTCAAATACCTGAAAGTGGTGTTAGAAGATCTACCAGGATAAGTAGACCCCCTGAACGATACTCTCCTTCATTATATTATTTATTGTTGACTGATTCTGGTGAACCCGAATGTTCTGAAGAAGCAATGCAGGTTGAAAGCATGAAGAAGTGGGAGCTAGCCATGGAAGAAGAGATGGACTCCTTAATGCATAACCAAACTTGGGACTTAGTAAGGTAAAACTACATTGCAGAACAAATGGGTTTACAGGCTGAAGGAAGAAGATGGAGGAAAACAGAGGTACAAAGCTAGACTTGTGGTGAAGGGGTTTGCACAAAAGAAAGGTATTGATTTTGATGAAATATTTTCTCCTGTTGTTAAGATAACTTCAATTAGAACTATTTTAAGTCTTGTAGCAGTGGAAGATTTACATCTTGAACAGTTAAATGTAAAGACAACATTTCTCCATGGAGATTTGGAGGAAGAGATCTATATGGAGCAACCAGAAGGATATGAGGTCAAAGGGAAAGAAAAATTAGTATGCAGGTTAAGGAAGAGCTTGTATGGCTTAAAACAGGCTCCAAGGCAGTGATATCTAAAATTTGACAAGTTCATGTCTGAACAAGGTTATACTAGATGTCACTCTGATCATTGTGTTTACCTGAAAAAGCAAAATGATGGCAGCTATATTATATTGTTATTGTATGTAGATGACATGCTTGTTGCAGGGTCTAACATGCAGGAAATAAATGTGCTCAAAAGAAAATTGGAAAATTCATTTGCAGTGAAGGATTTGGGAGCTACAAAACAAATCCTTGGTATGAGAATAACTAGAGATGGGAAAAATCGCAAATTAACATTGTCTCAGAATGAGTACATACAAAAAGTTTTGAAAAGATTTAATATGCGAAATGCAAAACCAGTTAGTACACCTTTTGCTAGCCATTTCAAACTTAGAAGGAGATGTGCCCCAAGACCCAAGAAGAAATGGACTATATGTCTAAAGTTCCATATGCATCAACAGTTGGAAGCTTAAGGTATGCAATGGTCTACACAAGGCCTGATATTGCACATGTAGTGGGAGTTGTAAGCAGGTACACGAACAATCCAGGAAAAAAACATTGGATGGCAGTAAAATGGATTCTCAGATATTTGAGAGGTACCACAAATCAAGCATTATGCTTTGGTGGTTCAAACTTTGCTCTATAGGGATATGTTGATGTAGATATGGCAGGTGACAGAGATAACAAGAGGAGCACTACAGGGTATGTATTTACTATAGGTTGAACAACCGTCAGTTGGGTTTAAAACATCCAAAGTGTTGTTGCACTTTCAACAATAGAAGCAGAGTATGTTGCTGCTATAGAGGCTAGTAAAGAAATGATTTGGTTACAAAGGTTTATGGATGAATTGGGTAAGAAGCATGATATGGGCACGTTATACAGTGATAGCCAAAGTGTCATTCGTCTTGCAAATAACTCAGCATTTCATTCTAGGACTAAACACATACAGCTCAAGTACCATTTCATACGGTCAGTATTGGAAGATGGACAGTTGAAGCTGTAAAAGATACACACTAGCCAGAATCCTGCAGATATGCTAACAAAAGTTGTAACCAGGGAGAAACTGAGATTGTGCACAGTTTCAATTGGTCTTCAAGGATGAAAATGAAGATGAGAAACAACTAGGTCCAAAGAGGAGTCATTGTCCAACAAATGAAGCAGCGGTGGAGTTGCTACAATCAGTCTCCAAGTGGGAGATTGTTGGGTGTGGAGCCTGATTATCTTGTTTATTTTGTATCACAGCATTGGACCCATGTACCTTAATGGGGCGGCAATGCCACCCATAATTAAATGCTGTCTGGGGGGTCCGGGGGGCGGCTACGACTTTATGGAGCCCCCCCCCCCTGGCGGGGGGTTTAAGCTAAAAATAGATTTAAAATTTCCTTGTAAAAGTATAGTAATTTATAGTCAATCTAGGCCGTTCATTAGGCAGATGATCTGATGATAGAAGTTATGTTTAGTTTAGGGTTTTTTTCCCTAGAAAGAAACCCCTCTCTATGTATGAGGGTATTGTATTGTGGCTGTGTATGGTATGAGTATATTCTCAGAGCAAGAAACAGATAGGGAGACTGTGAGAGAGAACAAAGGATATTACAACGGATCTGTTGTAGGTTGTGTCTCTTCATTTTACTGGATAATAGAAAGGAAGGACTGGCTGTTCAGGGTGGACGTAGCCCAAACTAGGTGAACCACGTATATCTGTGTCTCTCTAGTTTTATGTGTTTTGTGTGCTTGTATTTTTCCGCATATTTTATGTGTCGCATTTCTCTATAATATATAATTTTATAACAAAATTCACATCTCTTGAGGTATGGTCTAAGGAAACAAGTATACAATCTCCAAGGCAACTAGCATATGAATCTTTATGGAAAATATAAAAAACGATCTTTGTGACAGCTCCTGTGAGAACCAAAGTTTCTCTAGCATATCCTGAGAAACATATCTAGACTCTAAGGTATACATTTCTGGGATAAGAAATGAATTTCCTATGACAACTTCTGAGTCACAAACCCAAACTTTGAAACATGTATTCACATGATAAAGTATGAAGTATCTGAAGCATTGTTTTTCTATAAAAAAACAAATTCCTCGAAGCATAATCTCTATGGTTAAGAAAAGTTTTTTACACACTTTACTTCAGTGATAAATGGCATCATAAAGACATGTTGAAAATGTGAAAATTCCTAGATCTGGAATCCTACTACAACAACTAATGAGAAATCTTCTGCTTGTTAATTACTTGAACAAGTTATTTACTGGTTTCTACGGTAAATATTGAAACCCATACACTATAGCCTTCACAAAATTAAACTATAGAAAATAAATGTGTAGAAATAAGATCTGAGAAAGAATAAATCATAAACACATGAGATCGTTATTTTTGGACCAATGTCCCCGGAAAAACCCAATGCGGGAAAATCGGTGCATCAACTAAGGGTTTATTTATTATGTAGTAATTATGGATAAAATATGGGATGCCTTGCTAGTAATCCCCGGAGATAATTGGACTGACAAAGAGCTAGTGAGATTACCTCACGCTGACACTAGAAGCCCAAACTGGCCAAACCTGAACTGACAAGCCCTCCACTGCCTCTGCGTAGTCTCTACGTTAATCTGCATGGGGACCACATCATTGCTGATTATTGGATCTTATGTTGGATGGATTTGACCCTCTGGCCTCTCCCGATCTCACACCCTAGCTCTTCAGCATTGGATTTGATTGATCCTCAGTTGAATCATGGATTTCCTCAAGGGTATTGTGTTGCCTTTGCTGGCTCTGTGCAGGCCCTGCATAAATGGTACGTCGCCTCTCTGCATACTTCTCTTTGTCTTCTCTGAAGTGTATTCCCAACTCAGGAAAATATCCAACCGACAATTATCTTTGCCCCTCTCTGCAAAAATATTCTCAATCGATTTTCTCCCTGAGCATTGCTCACTAAACAATTTCGATCTCTATATTTTCTCTCCCAATGTCACTTCCAAATGTTCCATCAATTCCTTCTTATAGTCTTCTCGTTGAGACTTCAACAGTTAAGATTAAATCAGTAATAAATGACTAAGATTAAGTTGACTTGATCTCTGAATTTTCTAGAAGATTCACACATTGTTTTAATTAATATTCATTAATTATTTTAATTTTCTAAGTCTAGACTTAGGGTCCCATTAAAAATAATTAATTATTTCCATAAAATATTATCTGAGTGGAATTTTCTAAAATTCTTTTTGGGTTCTTTGGAATACATGTGCCTAAGCCTCCCTACAAATTTTGAGACTTAGATCACATCCGGTGCTACCAGAAATCAACAGAAAAATGCAGCAAGAAATTCTCAATTTGATTTTTCCTTAATTAAATTGAGAGAATTCAAATTTCCACATCAGCAAACAAATTGGATTGTTTCACCCAGTTTACTTAGTAAATTCGAGTTTTAAGAGTTAGAGTTCAGTTAAGCATGTGTGATTTCTAATTTGTGGCAACCAAGGTCAGTTATCTAAGGTTGTTTTCAGTTAAACTTGTTCCAATTATTGGAAGAACTAGTGGAGGGTCATGTTGTGCAGTGGGAATTCAGTCAAACTTAGTGATCATCCAGTTAACTGATCAATCAACCCAAAATAGCTAATTCATGTAGAGAATTCGAGTTACCTAGTTGAGATGGAGATTCAAAGGTAGTGTAACATCAGTTGTAGACTATTTCTGAGTGTACAGGTGTTGCATGCAGTCAGATGATCAGCCTAAAGGAATTGTGCAATCTATTGGAGGAATTTCCTAAATAGTAGGGGGCTAATTCCTCAAGGAAAAACACAAGGAAATAGGAGCTCAAGCCAAGGCAGAAATTGACTAATCTGGGTCAGAGGCATTCAGTGAGCAGAAAGATAGGTTGTGCACTTGCAGGGTGAGCTCAATTGAGCAAAGAAATTGTATTACATCTGTATTTCATATGATTAATGCAAGAGGCATTGGGATCTTTAGCATATTTCTTTCCCCGGATAAAAATAATTTTTGCATGTGTGTGAGTTCTTATTGCATGTCTGAATTTTTTGTTCTCAATTGTGAATTAATGTTTGTAGAGCAGTGGAGTGGGTTTGTTTCTTGTGATTTTGATTAAAACTTCATGAGAAGTTGCAAATCTACAACATAATTTCTACATGGTATTAGAGTTGGATTCACAGTAGAGTGGAAATTTGAAGTTGCTTCTTAGAGGTTCGAATTTGGAGATCAGTGTTGTAGGTTTTCTTCATAATGAGAAGATGGATTTCAATGAACTAAGGCTAGAGAATGCCTTGGAAGGCACGTCTAATTTTTTTGCATGGAAGGATCACATGGAGGTGGTATTGGATGAAAATGGATTGCTATAATACATCAAGTCAGATGTTACAAAACTACAAGCATCTGATTCCCAAAACCTTACTCAATGGAAGAAATATGTATCCAAAGCGAGGAGAATCAAATTGGAGGGGGTTACGAGATCATATTGTCTCAAATATCCACATAAAGGAAACTATATTCGTGATGTTGAAAGCACTGATAGGATTAATCAAGAATAATAGTGACAACAGGAAGCGGACGCTCAAGGATAAACTTCAAAGTATCAAGATGCAGAAGAATGACACAATTCCGCAGTATCCGAGTAGTTTCACACAGTGTCATGATAAACTTGGCGGGGTCGGTGTTAATGTCCCTAAATAATACTTGGTGAGCCTAGCCCTTCTGGGCCTTCCCAAGAGCTGGTACAACTATCAAGATTTGATGAATGGGAGGGAGAAACTACTGAATTGGGAGAGCTTATGGTCTGATTTGGTATAGGAGGAAATAAGGTAGAATACCATAGATGGGACTTCATTCAAGGTCAAGGATGAAGAAAAATTTACATTGGCTGGAAAAGGAAAAGAATGGAAAAGGGAGGAAATATCAATCCAAACCAAAATCCAGTCAAGGGGGAAAGAATAAAGATTTGTCAAAAAATTAAATGCTTCCATTGTCATGAGTTTGGGCATTATGCCACGAAGTGTCCACACAATACTACAAGCAAGAAGACCTCAGGAGGAGTAGCAAGTGAAACATTAGCTTCATAGTTCGAGCTTGACTTTACCCTCATTGCATGCATGTCCAACACAGTGATGGGGAGCGTGTTATACTTGGACTCGGGTGCATCGTTCCACATGATGGGGAATAGTTATTTTTTCAATCATCTGGAGGAGAAATATTTGCAGATGCACATTGAGATGGGGGGTGACGGAAGGTACAATGCGACCGGGATTGGTAAAATCACCTTTCATAGGGAGTTGGGCTCCCTCCTCAGGCTCAAGGATGTCGTGTTCATTCCGGGCCTAAAGAAAAATATCATTTATGTTGCAGTTTTGGAAGATTGTGGTTATGATGTAATCTTCAACAAAGGAAAGTAAATTTTGAGACCAATAGCTATGGGACATGTGAAGCAGATATGGGTTTGGTTGAAGAGCCTATACAAGATATATGTGGAGGATTATGTTGCATTGAGCACAATGGAAGAGAAGGCATAGAGAAGCAATTTCGATGAACATTGGCATAGAAGACTTGGCCATTTGCATCATGGCGCTTTGAAGATCATGCAAAAAATAACCACATGCCTCCCAGAAGGAGCACTCTAGAAGAAATATGTATGCAAAGGATGTAATTTGGGGAAGTACACAAAATCCACTTTCCATGATCATGACAATAAGGCACATGCATTCTTATAAAGGACCCACTTTGATGTCTGTGGACCTTTCTCGATAGCCTCCACTGCCAAGCACAAATATTTTGTCATTTTTATTGATGAATTCTCATGGAAGTGCTGGATCTTCTTCATGTAGAAGAAGGATGAGAAATTCTCCAATTTTGTAGAGTTCAAGGTACTTGTTGAGAAAGAAGCAGGAAAGAAGGTGTTGGCCCTCGTTTTTTATCCAACTTTGTTTAAGTAAATACACTTTATTACCATGATATCCATCCATATACCATCATATTCACTCTATTTTATCCAATTAATGCATATCTAGGTATATAAATTAAGTTTTGCAATTTTTAGACATTTTTATAAAATTTGAATTTTAAGTGCATTTTTGGACGAGACCAGAAATTCCCGTAATGGCTTCATTGATGTCATACTTGCATGACACCTAGGCTCGAGCTGGATACATTTCTAGGAAGATTGGGAACTAAGATTGGATGTACACCTATTGGTTCATTCAAACTGCGCTTAAACAAACCTGGTCAAAGGCGGTCAAATAGGACTTTTTTTTATGGAAATCCCTAGAAAATAGGTCAAATATAGCATTTTATGGGATTTTCTAGATTTTGAGAGATTAGATGGATGAGATCGACCTGAATAGATAAGATAAGGATAGACATGGATGTAGGAGACATTTTATATGATTTTGTTTCATATTTTATATATTTAAGCCTAAGACATTAAAGGCATTCATATGTAGAATTTGTATAACTTAACTTTGATATTTCTGAAACTTTGGGAGCTAATTGAAAGACCTGTTCTATTTCCTTTGCTATTGTTCTATATTATGAATTCTTGAATGAGTTTCAGTATCTATAATTACTCACAATGTGCGAGGCAAGGGTGGAGGCCCCCCACACCGAGATAAGTGCACTTTCTGGTTAATTTAGTTGCAATTTCCTAAACTAGTTTTGTTTTATACTTAATATGTTAATTAGATGTATGATGACGTGTTATGATTGCTGATGAATCTAATTCTAATTTATATTCTGCATATGAAGGGGCAATCCAATGTTTAAGTTAAAAGTTCCTTCTATCTGATCAAGAGCTAGAACTAGAATTCATCTTTCTTGCTTTTAAATGATTTTCCGAAGTTCTTGTTTTCTAACAATGGTATTAATGATGAATGAATCTGTAATGAAGGATGGCCAGGATCTCCTTAGTTAGGAGCCTCTTTAGTAATTCTTTCGTGCATCTTGATTTATTGTTCATTAGTGGTTTTTGGTTTCTAATTTGTGAGTAGTTTTGTAAGAGAAGGACAAACAAGTTCTCCTAAGTTAGGAGCTTATTTTGCTGCTGATTACATAATTGAATTAGAAATTATTTAGTTAAAATTTATATTTGTAATATGCATTTCCTTTATTATTAATAATTCATCTTCTAAACTTGACTATAGCTGAAACCCATATATCTTTGAGATGCTTCTAAGTTCTACAAGCCCGGATTGATAATAAAATACTTGTGTTAGTTTACCTAGTAAACAAACCAACATATTTGGCGCCGTTTCCAGGGAATCATATTTCGAAGTGGTCAATTAGGAAAAAAAAACATAAATATATCAAAAACAACAAAAACATAGTTTTTCTTTAAGTTATGTTTGTTTATGCCTAGAGATAGAGATCAGAAGGGTAGATTTGTTAAACAAACCCCCCCAACAATTCATTCATCCACAGGACTAACAACACCAGTTGCTGGAAGACCTACTCTAGAGGAGTTAGAGGAAAAACAGAGATCAGGACAAATATTAACTCTAGTTGAAAGACAGATCTTGTTAGCCTTGGAGGTAAAAATAAAGCAATCACCAAAAGAAACTCCTTCCTTAGGAAAACAAAAGGAAACTAGAAAACTAGTTGTTGAACAATTAGAGCAACCCGTCCTTGAACAAATTAAAGAGGTTGAGGAAACACCAAATCAACCTCATATTGAAACACTACAAATATTTGAATAGGAAATGGATGAAGAAGGACAAGGATCTAATATGCTAATCATGACTCCTGAACAAAGAATTGAATATGAGAGACAACAAAGGGAATGGAAAAGAAAAAGAGTGGAAGAAAGAAAATTGGAGGAAGATAGAAAGAGAGAGGAAGATAGAAGAACAACAAAAGCACTAAGAAGGATAAAAGAAGAAGCAAGAAGAGAAAATCAAAACAAAAGACTACATGATAATGAACAAGAAAATAACAATGATCAGGAAGCTACTTTTGGCTTTCCAATATTAGATATAAGAGCAATATTAGGAGAATAAGTAAAAATGAAAAACATTCCACCTTCTGTATTGCCTAACTTTTATGGAATGTCAACAGAAGATCCTGATTCATTTATGTTCGAGTTTGATATCTTATGTATAACTTATGGATACATGGATGATACACACAAGATTTGGCTCTTTCCTGCTACTTTGAAAGCAAAAACATTAAAATGGTTTATGGGTTTAGGAGAACATACAATCGCTTCTTGGATGATATGAAGAAAATTTGTCTTAAAAAGTGTCAAGCTTACTGGAGGGCTAGAGACTCAAAAGAAGACATTTTTAGAATGATACAACAAGTAGATGAAAGGTTGGAGGAGTATTTAGAAATATTTCTTTATAACTTGCAAAAATCCAAACAACGTTTTCTAAATCTTGATACCATCCGTACAATCTTTCTTAAGGGTATCAGAGATGAATATTTAGATATCCTTAATGTGATGGGAAAAGGAGATATCTCCAATCTACCATTTGAAGAAATTGTTGAACTTTGTCAGAAATAATCTAAGGGAAGAGAAAAAAGTGGAAAGAGAGATATTACATCAAGAGCTTCCAAATCTGTAGCAAGTGCAGTAACAAGAGCAGAAATAGGAAGTTTCCTAGAAAATTTCAAAACAGACCTCTTAAGCACTTTGGAAACTCAAGTAGATGTCTTCAAATCCAAGAAGAATAAGGAAGAACAAATGAAATCTTAGCAATCTTATGTCCAAAGTCTAGGCAAAAACATCCACTTAGGGAATGTCCTTTGCAAGGTATACAAGTGTGTGGACTCTGCGCAGAGAATCATGCAATTGAAAACTGTCCTAAATTAAAAGAGTTGCAAATGGAAGAAGTGCAAGGGGTAGACTCTATCTACTATATGGCACCAAGGAGACCTTGGAAACCAAGGATGCCTCAACATTTCCCTCGACAAAACCCCCATAATTTTCAATACCCTCAAAATTCATGGAACACTCTAATGCCATGGTAGGCTTGGCCTCCACAACAATATCAAAACCAACTTACACAAGGTTGGAGGGGATATGGTTATGGAAACCAACCACCTCAGCAGATGTACCCCCAAGAATATCAATATAAACAACCATACCTTCAACAACCATACCCTCAATACCAACAATTCCAGCAACATCAACCAATGTCATTTCCACCCCAATATCAACCAATGTTAACTCAACGTCAACAACTTCAACTACCTACTAACCAACCACCTCCTAGACCAACACGATTTCCAGCTCAACCAGTAGCTAATCCAAGTAACAAAGTGGATAAACCAACATACAATGTGGAAGAAGTAACATACTATCCTACATATTCAATTCTTCCCATACAAGATGTCCACTTAAGGTCTGGGAAGGTGTTACATAAAGATTCTCCTCCAATAATAGAAGATCGAACTGAACAAGGAGAACAAAGTCAACAATCTCAACTAGAACAACAAATTCAGAAGGGTAAATCTATTATGAATCTGACTCCACCATATCCAGAGAGGTTAGTACAACAGAAAATCCCAATATCTTTGCCTGAATTTGATATTCTGGATGAATTGAAGAATACATATGTAAAAATTCCTTTATTGCAGGCAATTAAAGATATTCCAATATATGCAAAAACAATAAATGAGCTATGCATCAATAAATCTAGCAGAAGAAAAAGAGATCCACCCACAATATAGGTCATTGAAAGTTTAGCTAGTCTCATGTCTAAAAATACAACTATTGAAAAATATGTTGATTTAGGGATCCTTATGGTTACCATTTCGATCAACAATTTTTTAGCGCTAAACACTTTAATAGAATTGAGAGCATCTATAAATGTTATGATTACAGAGACTATGAAACATTTGAACTTGAACAACATTATACCTACTACTACATTTTTAGAACTTGCAGATAGATCTAATGTTGTACCAAAAGGAATATTGGAAGGTATCATTGTCTCACTAGATTCATGGGAGTATCCTGTAGACTTCCTCATTTTGCAGCCAAAAAAAAATTTAGGAGGCCATACATTAATTTTAGGCAAACCATGGTTAGCCATAGAAGATGCCTTCATTAGATGCAGGTCAGGAAGTATGATTATTGGACATGGAGATGAAAGAAAACATGTTACATTGTATCCTCCGGCACAATCTCCTTCTTTATTATCATGGCTTGGTGGAGAAGAACAACAAAAACTTCAATATGTTCTTAGTATTAATCAAGTCTATAATTTTAGAGAAGAGGAAGAAAACGATGATTTATTAGATCTTTTTATCTCAGAACCAAATATTTCGGAGCAACTTAGAACAACACAATATGAAGCTGCAAGTCACCTTTTAAATCAGTGTTTCTAGGAAAACTGTACTATAAAATCACTGCAAAATTCATTTGAAAGTATTTTTCCTGTTAACTCAATTACCAATTCAAAAAGTAAAATCATCAAGATCAATCCTGGGAGAAATTTGAATATTGGTGATAACTTACAATCATCACAAGAAAAAGAGGTAATAGCATTGTTATAGAAATACTAAAAATCTTTTGCCTGGGATTACACAGACATGTAGGGGATTCATCCAAAGACATGTATCCACCACATTTACACTGATGATCAAATAAAACCTATAAGGCAACCACAAAGAAGGATGAATCCTATGATGAAGGAAATAGTGAAAGAACAATTGCAGAAACTGTTATAAGTCAGATTTATCTATCCCATTTCTGATAGTCAATGGGTTTCACCCTTAGTTGTGGTGCATAAGAAAAATGGAAAGTGGAGAATTTGTGTAGATTACGGAGAGCTCAATAAGGCTACATTAAAAGGTCATTTCCCTTTACCATTTATTGATCAAGTACTATATTCATTAGCTGGGAAGAAATTATTTTCATTTCTAGATGGATTTAGTGGGTACAATCAGATAAATATGGCATTGGAAGACCAAGATAAGACAACATTTACATTCCCATGGGGAACATATGCATATAATTTTTTACCCTTTGGTTTATGCAATGCACCTGCTACTTTTTAGAGAGCAGTGCTTGCAATCTTTGTTGATCTAATCCATGAGTGTGTAGAGGTCTACATGGATGATTTCACTGTGTATGGCAGAACATTTGATGATGGTTTAAAAAATATTGAAAAAGTTTTGAAAAGATGCATAGAGACAAATCTATCACTTAGTAATGAAAAATGCTTTCTGATGTTAGTTGTGGGAATAGTGTTGGGACACCATATTTCTTCTTCAGGAATTAATGTGGACCCAACAAAAATTCAAGTCATTGTGAATTTAATGCCACCCACAACACAAAAAGAAGTAAGAATTTTATTGGGTTATGCAGGCTACTATAGGATATTTATTGAAAAATTTAGTAAAATAGCTTTGCCTTTATTCAAGTTACTTACAAAAGATGTGGAATTCCAATGGACAAATAATTGTCAAAATTTATTTGAGATATTAAAAGAAAAATTGTCAGTTGCACCCATTCTTCGAGGACCCAATTGGTCATTACCATTTCATATATCAACTGATGCATCTGACACTTCTATAGTAGAATCACTTGGACAAAAAGAGAATCAGTTTAATTATGCCATATACTTTATAAGCAAAAACTTAACACTGACAGAATTAAACTATATTGTTACAGAAAAAGAAATTTTAGCTATAGTACATGCAGTTAATAAATGTAGACATTACATAACAGGTTATCAAGTATTTATCCACATGAATCATTCAACCATAAGATGTTTAATGAAAAAATCAATTACAAATGGCAGAATAACTAGATGGTTGTTATTGATGCAATAATTTAACATCACTGTACAAGATCAACCAGGTAAGGATAATCAAGTAGCAGACTTTCTATCAAGACTTCATTCACTTGGTGATGTAAATCCAGTTTCAGATAATTTTCCAGATGAACGTCTATTTTCTATAACTGTCAAAACTCCATGGTTTGTAGATATAATCAATTATTTATCATCTGGCATCCTACCATCCCATTACAAAAATAATCAGAAAAGAAAGAAAATTAGAGAAAGTGCTAGATATAGTTGGGTCAATGGTGACCTATTTTATACTAGTTTTGATCTAATAATAAGAAAATGTGTTAGAGAAGATGATATTATAGATATTTTGAAAGCATGTCATGACGAGCCATGTGGTGGTCATTTTGCAGACAAGCGGACAACATAAAAAGTGCCGAAACTTGGCTACTATTGGTCGGAAATCTTCAAAGACTCCAAGGCCTATGTAAATAGATGTGATAGCTTCCAAAGAATTGGAAGACCAGTGGCATCAGATGAAATTCCATTAAAGCCACAAGTACTGACAGAACCATTTGAGCAATGGGCTCTAGAATTTGTGGGACCAATCAACCAACCATCAAACATAAATAAGTACATCCTGGTATGTACAGATTATGTTTCTAAGTGGGTGGAGGCAAAGACAGTGGCACGAGCAACAAAATATACAGTTGTTTCTTTTATATTTGAAGAAATATTTGTAAGAAATGGATTTCCGCGACAGATTGTAACTAAACAAGGCACACAGTTCACATCAAAGCTTGTTCGAGATCTTATAAAGAAGTACAAGATCAAACATAGAAAATCAACTCCGTACCATCCTCAAGAAAACAGACAAGTGGAGTCAACAAATAAAGTCCTGGAGAATATCATGATGAAGACTGTACAAATGAATAGAAAGGACTGTTCAAAGAAATTGAAAGATGCACTATGGGCATATAGGATAACATGGAAAAACACAACTGGGTTCAGTCCATATCAGTTGGTGTATGGAAAAGAAGTAATGTTACCCATATAATTTCAAATACATACATTCAAGTTAGCAACAAATTTGGGAATGGAATTTTCTGAGGCACAAAAACAAAGAGTCATGGAATTAAATCAACTGGATGAGAGAAGACAACAAGCAGTAGAGCACACGTCTCTTGTGCAAGAACAAAGAATAAAATGGCATGATCGATTCATCAAGAATAAAGTATTTCAAAAGGGAGACTGGGCACTATTGTTCGACTCCAAGTTTAAATATTTCAAGGAAAAGTTTACAACTCATTGGCTTGGATCATATGAGATCGAAGAAATCTTTGACAATGGAGCTGTAAAAATAAAACAATTGACGAAACATCTATATCATTTGTGGTTAATGGACATAGGCTTAAAGTTTTCAATAAGCCTATAAATAAAGAGGATTTTATGAAAAGAATTTCAACAGACACTGATCTGGAACTAATAGAACAACATAGAAATATGCCTTCCATAACTCCAGAAGAATAAAATACCTATATAAAAATAATAATAATAATAATAAATAAATAAATAAAAGAGTTTGGTTGTGAAAATCCAGGAGACTGGCACAATATAAACTCGAATTCATATCGAAAAACCAACTTGTTTGGCCAATATGAATTATGTTTTTGTTTTGTTTTTACTTCAGTAATATTTTTGCATATTTATCCTCCAAGACATGCAAGACTTGAGGACAAGCCTTAACATCAGCAAGGGGGAAGCTTGTAATAAAACTATGTAAATAGTTTGAGCAGCTGAATTGAAGAAGGAACCTGAATTACAAAGAGAAAAGGGACCTGATACACCATTGAACATACTATGCAGAAGGGACCTAATACATCATTGAAAATATTGTGCAGAAGGGACCTGAGATATCATTAAGAATATTATCCAGAAGGGACCTATATCATATGATAGAAGAAACTTGAAGCATTGTTGAAAATTATATGTCAGAAAGGACCTGAAATAACAAAATTTCATAAGGGACATAAAATACATCAATATTCATGCCTGAAGAACATGACAGAAGGGACCTGAAACATCAAATACAAACTGCAAAAGGGACCTGAACAATATCATCCTGAATCAATAATCAGATGCGAAAGCAAAAATAAGTCTCTACATTTCTACATATTCTGAAGAGCCATCGTTATGACAATAAAGACAATGTCGACCATCTTTTGATCGAAGGACATCATTGACATCAAACAATTTATGGGAGTACAAGTATAGTAAGTGAAAATTTTGCTCTTAAAATTTCAAAATTTCAAAATATTCTAGAGATTGTTAAGACTAATTTAGTACTTGATATGCATATTTTAGTTACATTTCATTACCTACATTTGACTACCTTCATTATTCTACTCATTACATTCCTATTCCTATTCATTATTTTACCCATTATCTCCTTATCCATATCCATTATCCTACCCATTTAACTATCATTTCATAAACCATATATCATTTCATATTCCATATACCATATCACATTAACCCTAATTTTCTTAAACATAAGGATCATAAATGAAAGGCTCAATTATCAAACACTTGTTGGACCTACAAAAAGAAAAACAAAGGTTAGTTTCATGGTAAAAATTTAATTTTAAAACATGACCATTCTTTGGTCATTTTTAAAAATTAAATTAAACAAAGATCAAAACCTAAGCTAATATCATTCGAGGGTGCAATATGAAAATATCATTTGAGGGCGCAATCATATATATGATTAAAGCTAAGTTATATGGGCGAAAAATGCAATTATGATAAAAACCAAAGTGAAAATGCAATGAGCTAACCTAAGTTAAAATAATGTGATGGAATGAACAAAAATATGATGTGTGGGTATGGAAAGCAATGATGCATTTTCGATGGGTATGATGCATTTTGATGGGAGAGATGAATGAGAACGTGGATGGTCAGCATATATCATGAATGAGAGATGGGAGATGGGCTGTGTAATAAGTAAAGGCGAGAACATGGACGATGGAGGTATACACCGTGGAGCAAGTACACAAAGAAATAAAGGTTAAGTCACGAAGGCATCATAGTCAGAGGTCAATGAATAAAGAACAACCAAACAAATTTAAAAATACAGTGATTCAAACCCTGTGTAATTCGTAAGAGCCTCTGCCATTTTCAAATTATACCTTTGAAAAACCATGTTTTCTTCACCATCATAGCCATTGCAAGCTCAGTGAGGGAGTTGAATCCCATGCAAACCATCGACACACATTTGAAATACCCTGTGAAGAACGAATTGACGGAGGAAAACGTAGGAAGGATGTGAAAGAACAAAGGAAATCAAGCATAGAGAAATGAGCAAAAGATATAGCAACAGAAGGACGTAGAGATAAGAAGAGGAGCAGAGTTGACTGGGATTTGAACCAAGATATCTGGAAGTCATGTCAATCAAACACATCACCAAAGTGTAGAGATCTGTTGAACAAGAAGGTAAGAGAAAAAACCCGGATTTTTCTCATTAAGTGCAATGGATATTCAAGTAAACAAATATCAGGATTTTGTGTGAACACAAGTTGAAACTATGGGTTATAAATGAGTTACTTCGCCACAGTTTAAACACTGAGATATAATCGAGGCAACACTCGTTGTCACTATTTGTTGTTGAGCCGTCATCGCAGATGACTGACCTGATTGCCTGTCTTCCTGGGCCATCAGTTGCACCAAAGACTGCAACTGCTGGATCTTCCGCTGAAGTACTGAAAGAGTGTTCAGTAAAACTTGAGGGTTACATGATTGAGAGGGATTGCCATTTGAACCACTACTTTCCCCAATATTCTGATTTGTGCGATGTGAACCATATACCAAATTATACCCCTGCAAAGGAGGCATATGTTGATGCCGAACATCAGAGAATGACCCACCATTTCCTCCATCGCTTCCGCCATGGCTGGAATTGGCCAATGATTGTTGACCATGGGAATTCAACGGAACCTGGATATGTGCCATCGGGGACACCGAAAAGCTCACTGACGCCGGCTGCGAAGATTGACCCTGATTTTGGAGAGTAGAACCATAACGCCTAAATTGCTGCCCAAGAAGCGAAAACTTGGACTCGTCATCCTCTCCCTCAGATTTGGCAGAAGTCGATGATGGCTCCATTACCTGACCTGCCATCATGTTCCTCTAACACCAGACAAAACACGCCCTCTTCTTAACAGAAAAAGAGAGACTCGGACTAAACAGTAAAACAGACTTCCCCTCCAGGGCCAAAACTAAAGAAAATCCTCAGAATTCTACAAGGCTCAACTGTAAGAGCACAAAACCCATTTTCCGAGAAAGAAAACCCTACCCTTCAATGAAACAAAAAACCTTGCCTTCTTCGGATCTGATAATTCAAACCCCAAATCATGAAAAAATACAAAAGCTGAGAACGATATGCAATAATACTAGGCAGTTCATGTTCCAGGGAACCCATGGGAAGGAGGGGTACAGAAGATCTGTGGTACTATACCGAGAATTCATCTAATGGACAGGCAATCTCAAACAGTCAGACATGTTGGAATTTTAGCCTACATACTGATAATGGTGTTGGATATCAATCAAAGATTTAAACAATCTGTCATTCTGAAACCCAAAACGCTGTTACTCTTAAGTACTGTTACGGTTAATTGGAGATTATAACTCAACATACCCATTATTAGGCAGAAAGCATTCTTCTCGAACTTTATCTGTCCACCGGCGCCATGGCTATGCCTACATCTGCTGCTCTTTATGTCCATCCTCATTAATGTTTGCAGTACAAATGGGGATCTCCTTGTGCTCATAAAGGCCGAGTGCGAGTTTGACCAAATGGCCGCAATATTTAATTCGATAATTCGATTTGTCTATTGCTAAATAGGTTGAGATTTTTTAAATAAAAACGCTCTACCCCGAAGGTTCTCATTTGCACTTCTCTGCTCTGCTCCACTACGCTGAACTGATGATGATTGGACACTTGAACACGGGAGAACAGATCTCCACATCATCCTGTGACATCATTCGTTATCATTCGTTATGTTACAACTGAGCCCCTTTTCTGGAATATTATGGTATCCAGACTTTTAATATTCAACACCAATCAATCTCATTGGCCCCACGGGTTTTTTTTTTTTTCCTTAGTGGAATGGGATGATATATTTTTTTTTTTGAAGGGGTAGAATTGTAATATTTTATTTTTGGAAGTCGGTTTATTTAAGGATTGATTAGGGATTGATTAAGTAGATAATTTTAAGTGGTGTAGTTTTTCTTGAATGAGTCAGATTGCATTTGGGATAGTATCCTAAATGAGTGAGATTATATCTGGGATAGTACTTAGGTTGTATTTGAGATAGTATCTACTGATACTTGTCCCATTACCTTATTACTGATTTAACAATTAAATTATAATAGGTTTTTTCCCATTATATATATATATATATATATAAAATATAAAAATATTAAATATAAAAATGAATTTAACACTCTTAAAATATAAATGGCAAATTCAACACTCTTAAAATATAAATGGCAAAATTCAATAATATGCCTAAATTTTAATTAAATTTTAAATAAAACTAATTGAAATCTAAAAAAACCACCACTAGATAACCTAAATTTCTTATAAAATTTTGAACATCATGCCATATAAACTTTAAGATATTAAGATTATATTAAATTTTCATTATTAAAATTTAAATTTTCTCTCTACTTAATTCATAAATAATTATCATATAACAATTAATTAAAAATTATGTAGTTAGCAGTGTAATGTTGTTTTGGTTTTTTTTTAATATATGTTATTTGAATTTATTGGAATTTCAAATTGGAACAATACCATGTAAATGTTTTTCAAAATTTTCTGAAATTTTAAATTTATTTATATATTTAAAAATATAAATTTTAAATGACAAAAATTCACACTTCTCTAAAACAATTTATATTATCAAATTTTTTTCTGAAATTTTAAATTTATTTATATATTTAAAAATATAAATTTTAAATGACAAAAATTCACACTTCTCTAAAACAATTTATATTATCAAATTTAAAAAAAAAAATTGAACTACTCCAAAAAAATATAAACATATATATATAATTCCATTAAAAAAATATAAACATATATACATAGAATTCTGAGTACATTTATGATTCACACCACCACAGTTTTGAACTACAAGTATAATTCAAATAAATTACAAATAAAATTATGTGGTTAGGTAACATTGTAATGGATTTGTCTTAGACATATCATATTATAATGAAAGCCTATAGTTGCACTAACAAGTGCATGCATTTGGCAAGGGTGTTTGGGGGTCCCATGATGTATAGTATGCCCTGTCATTTAGCAAGTATGTTTGGATTGTTCACTATGTACATGCTATAAATAACAATGGTGAATATTTTATTCTCACCTCTCCTTTTGTAGCTTTTTATGTTCCCATATTGAGGTGTTTATGTAGCTTTCTATTTCTGTATTGTTATTGAGATATTTCATGCTGGTCTCACTTTTATTATGAGGGGTTGTTTATTTAACGTAGTTTCTTGGGGTTAGTTTTATTTGGTGTTATTTTTTATTTTTTATTTTTTTGGGGTTGTAAGATAAGTTTTTTTTTAATATATGTATGGTATTTTAATTAATTTATTTTATATGCATTAAAGTTTATTTTAAATACAATATAATTTATTTATTTTAAAAAGGGTGTGAGTGATTATTCATTTTGGGAATATTTAAAATTTTTTGAGATTTGATAAGTTATTAATAATCAAGCTTAGGTAGATACTTTTCTATAAAGATTGACATACTGAAAATAGGTTTATAATTAGTATCAGTATTTCTAAGAAAAAACCAAAATAGAATTAGTGGTTATCCACGTTTAATCTCTATAGTATTTGTTTGTTATATCAATTTCTTAGTTGTAACATACAAGGGAAATCAATGAGAAACACCTAGTCTAGTATACACTAGTCTCACTAATACCAGGCTAACGCTTGCCCTAGAGAATTAGAGTTTCTTCTTTCAAGGCCTTGCAACAACCGGGACCTCCTTCCTGTTTATGATGTCTTCCTCTTACTTGAAATTAGTGTTATGTTTTCTGCTCCTTTTCCTTCCTTCTCACTTCCCCCCAAACGATGGGGACAACTCTAATAATCAAGCTTAGGTATATACTCTTCTATAAAGATTGACTTAAGTATCTACTTTTAATATTCAAAAGTTTATTATTACTAAGGAATTTAGATTAATTATTCACCATATTTGTTTGGTTCTTTTTTGACAAATCTTAAGCTTAGAAATACTTTCAAAAGGATTTACTATCTCTCTAAATCAATGATAGTGCAATTGATTTGTCATCTACTTAGGCTCAATAATTAGGAAACAAATAATATGGCTAACTAGGGCACAATCTTAAATCCTAGAATAATTAAATTTTAATATGGTGAGGGATTTCCACCTAATCCCTTGATTATCCTATATTTAACTTGGATGGTAATATGGTTTTATCCTTAAAACATAAAGGGGAATTCGACATGAATTTAGCCATGTTGAGCCACGTAGTAAGTCCATGCACAATGGTTATTAACCCAACAAGTCTTTCCATAATGCATGTTTGTGGAGGGTGGCCTGCGTAGTTGAACACAGAGTCATACCTTGGTCTATGATGGATTTGATGATCCCTCTAGTTAATGATAAAACAGACGTTAGTTGGTTCACTATTGAATTGTGTCCACATCAAGAAGATGACACTAGTCTAGTATTTTTTATCACTTTCCATGCTATAATAGAAGATATCAACATGAGAATGATGAAATCACATTTACTGTAGGTTCCTAATCTGTTGTGGGGAATAGAAAGACGATATATGGATTTATTCGCACTCATTTTTGAAGATATGGGGGCACACTTAGACATTATAGCAAAGCATGGGAGCAATGTATCAAAGAGGATATGGATGGTAGTGGCTCAATGGAGTTCAGTCCTCCCACATAATTGGAGCCATTTGTCTTTTTACAACATGTTGTTGAATTTGGTAAGTTTCCTTTGTTGATGTCTTTGTTTATATCAAAGCACTTATCGCCCATTAGAAGTATCATTTCTCGGAAATTAAAAGTGATGGAGGCACAGTTAGGTTTGATTTTTCCTTTACGCAAATAAACCTTGTGCTCATTTGGAATCAAAACAATGTGGAAACAGTGTTTCAACACACAACCAAGTTACCAACTTAATGAGAACTATGACCTTAAAAGGAAAATTCTAGCCCTAAAGACCCATATTTTTGTGTAGAAAACAAGAAAAAATACCCTCAAATCCGAAAGTGGTGATACAAAATCACCCCCTTTTTTTAGGGTTAAAATTCCATTAATTTTCAACCATTGCATTAAAAACCAAATATCATCAATGTGAAAAACGAAAAAAACCACCCCGAATTCAAAAGTGGTGATGCAATATCAACTTTAGTTTTTTTAGCGTTAAAGTTCCAACAATATTGAATCATGGCATTAAAGACCAAATATTATGATTACCAAAATCTAAAAAATCAGCACTTAAATCAAAGAATAGTTCTATCAAGAGCATTTATTTCTTTTAAGCTTAAAATTACAAGTCATTTGAAATCTTAACCTAATACAACTTCATCTATTTTTCAATGAGCATTAAATTGCAACATTTTTTAAGTATGGTTTATAAAAAAATTCAATATCATAAACAAAATCATAAAAAATACCCATTTTAAATAAGGTAGATTTTTATTTATTTATTTAAAAAAATAAAAAAACATTTCTTTAAATCAAATCAAATATTTAAAAAACAAACCTTTTTAAAAAATAGTATAAATAAAAATGGTTAAA